>JAQQSZ010008864.1:0-12925 GCA_028646595.1 Phalanger gymnotis
TTTTAATCCTAGCTCCACTGACCTCTGGAATATCATATTCCAAGCCCTTCGATCCTTTAATGTGGAAGCTGCTAGATCCTGTGTTATCCTGATTGTCTTTCCACAATACTCAAATTGTTTCTTTCTGGTTGCTTGCACTATTTTCTCCTTGACGTGGGAGCTCTGGAATTTGGCGACAACATTCCTAGGAGTTTTCTTTTTGGGATCTCTTTGAGGAAGCGATTGGTGGATTCTTTCAATTTCTATTTTGCCCTCTGGCTCTAGAATATCAGGGCAGTTCTCCTTGATAATTTCTTGAAAGATGATATCTAGGCTCTTTTTTAAATCATGGCTTTCAGGTAGTCCAATAATTTTTAACTTCTCTCTCCTGGATCAATTTTCCAGGTCAGTGGTTTTTCCAATGAGGTGTTTCACATTGTCTTCCATTTTTCATTCCTTTGGCTCTGTTTTATAATTCCTTGATTTCTCATCAAGTCACTAACTTCCTCTTGCTCCAATCTCATTTTCAAGGTAGTATTTTCTTTAGTGGTCTTTTGGACCTCCTTTTCCATTTGGCTAATTCTGCCTTTCAAGGTATTCTTCTCCTCATTGGCTTTTTGGAGTTCTTTTGCCATTTGAGTTAGTCCATTTTTTAAGGTGTCGTTTTCTTCAGTATATTTTTTAGTATTTTTTTGGGTCTCTTTTAGCAAGTCATTGACTTGTTTTGTATGGTTTTCTCATATCCTTCTCATTTCTCTTCCCAATTTTTCCTCTACTCTTTCTTTTCCAAATCCTTTTTGAGCTCTTCCATTGCCAGAGACAAGTTCATGTTTTTCTTGGAGGCTTTTGGTGTAGGCTCTTTGACTTTGTTGACTTCTTCTGGCTGTATGTTTTGGTCTTCTTTGTCACCAAAGAAAGATTCCAAGGTCTGAGACTGAATCTGGGTGCGTTTTCGCTGCCTGGCCATGTTCCCAGACCACTTACTTGACCCTTGAGTTTTTCAGTGGGATATGACTGCTTGTAAAGAGAACTATGTACCACACTTGGGGGGATGAACCAGCTCTGCCACACCAGCACTCCTCCTTCCCCAAGAAACCCCAACCCATACTGGACTTAGATCTTCAGCAGGCTCTGCACTCCTGCTGTGATGTGCCACTTACTTCCTCCTACCAAGTGGGCCTGGGGCCTGAAGCAACTGCAGCTGTAGTTCTGTAGCTGCCCCACCTCCACTGCCCCTGAGGCGGTGGCTGAAAAGCAAACTCCCTGTCCCCATCAGCTTTTCCCACTAGCCCACTCTGTTGTCCTTGGTGTTTGTGGGTTGAGAAGTCTGGTAACTGCTGCAGCTCACTGATTCGGGGTGGTAGGGCACACTCCGCCCGCCTCCTGGTTTCATTGGTCCGTGCCGCCCACGCTGGGCTCTGCTCTACTCAGCTCCACTCCCCTTTGCTCCCAGCTACATGCGGGATAGACCTTACCAAGAGACTATCCAGGCTGTCCTGGGCTACAGCCCTGCTTTCCTCTGCTATTTTGTGGGTTCTGCAGTTCTAGAATTGGTTCAAAGCCATTTTTTATAGGTTTTTGGAGGGACTTGGCAGGGAGCTCATGCTAGTCACTGCTTTCCAGCTGCCATCTTGGTTCCACCCCCTTAAAGCAGTAATTTTAAAAATAAGGTTTCTCCTGTTTATGTGTCAAAATCACACATGCTTCCTCTATTTATATACATTTGTATGCATATATGAATGTATGTATGCACTCATCTGCCTATCTTGGACAATTATTATGGATGGCAATGACTACACACAGAATTGGATAGGCAAAAAGATTAATAACAATAATAGCTAGCATTTATTTGGTACTCTGTGGTTTGCAAAGTATTTCATAACTATTATCTCATTTTATCTTCATAACAACTGTGGGAGGTAGGTGCTATTATTATCCTTATTTTATGGATAAAAAAACTGAGATGGAGAAAGGTTTAGTGACTTGGCCAAGGTCACATATATAGCAAAGGCTAGATTGCATTTGAACAACCATGCAGTGCTTTTAATAAGCCCAAATCTTTCCCATTTAAAAATTAAGAAATCATGTCTTTTTTTTTATCATTATAATTCTTCTGGTAATTCTACTTCACTTCAAATTATGGAGCACCACATTTTACAAAGAATTAAATTTGCAAGCCACTCAATGATCAACTTAGATTTTTAAATGTCATGTACAGAAAATAGAAACAAAAATGAGTAATTGAGGATGAATACAAAAAGTTAAACTTTTATAATTGTATCAGAAACAAGCTCACAATGAGCTGATTCTAGTAGGAATGCTGTGAACAGCAAAATACTTTTACTTCTTTTGGAAACAAAAGAAAGTTTAAAGAAAACTTAGAATCACTGCTCAGGATATATGAGAAAATGTTAATGCCAGAGAGAAAGAGTTCTTTATCTTTGAATTTTCTTAATTTCTCTGTCAAGGATTGTAAAGAATAGAATAAAAAGGATTGTAGGGAAATGATTCCAAATTAAGCTGAAAGAGGGCAAAAGAATACCTAACTCTCTTCAATGAGCTCAGGTTACCAAGCCCAGATGATCTCAGGCTATTTAAAGAACTCTGAGATATACCTGCTAACCAGCTGTCAACGATCACTGACATATTGCAGAGAATGGGAAAGCATGACAGGACAAGAGACATGTAAATAATGTCCCAATTTCCAGAAAAGGAAAGAAGGTAAAAATTTTAAATCACAGAATAGTGACCTTGGCTTTAATTTCAGGCAAAATTTTAGAATCCATAAGGGTATGTATTGCTAACACTTAGACTGAAATTTCAAGCACAAGGAGAAAGCATATGTTTGACTATGAGTATGGCACATCAGGCTAGGTCCATTCCTTTTTGTGGATAAGATTATTACTCTATTACCTCAGTGAAATGCAACAGACATAATAAGAAATATAACAGGGTCTCACAATATCCTTGTGGACATGTTGGAGAAGTGTGGACTAGATGACGGTTCTGTTAAATTCAGGACTGGCTGAGTGGCTAAAAGTAAA
Organism: Phalanger gymnotis; assembly: GCA_028646595.1. Lineage (NCBI taxonomy): Eukaryota > Metazoa > Chordata > Mammalia > Diprotodontia > Phalangeridae > Phalanger > Phalanger gymnotis. The sequence continues at coordinate 3,024 of JAQQSZ010008864.1, forward strand.
GATTAATGAACTGATGCCAATATAGAGACTGTGTCCCAGGTGTCTGTTATTGCCCCTATTATGCCAAAAATTTTATCAAAGACTTGGATAAAATGGTAGGTTGCATGCTTATCAAATTTTCAGATGACATGAAGACAGGAAAGATAGGCAACATATTAGATAACAAACTCAGGATCCAAAAATATTACTTATGACAGGCTATAAGGATAAGCTAAATATAATTAGATGAAATTTAATTAGAACAATATAAAGTCCTGTATTTAAAAAGACATTTTCAGAAACATAACATTAGGGCTAATATAGTGGGTTAAGTGGAAAATGTTTGGGGGTTGGTTTGGTTCATTATAAACCCCAATAAAAGTCAACTGTGTGCCATAGCTGCCAAAAGAGTGATATTATCTTAGAATGTATTAGATAGAGAGATGATAAATAGATAGATAATGGTAGATTATAGACTGATAGAGAGTAGATAGATGATAGACAAATGCTTGATAGATGAATGGATTGATAAATGACAGACAAGGAGGTGGGAGAGAGAGAGAGAAAGAGAGAGAGAGAGAGAGAGAGAGAGAACGAGAGAGAGAGAGAGAGAGAGAACGAGAGAGAACACTAGCTTGTATTAAGTATTTGCTTTGTTCTAAGTACTATACTAAGTACTAGGGATAAAAATTCACATAAGCAAAATAGTCCTTGCACTCAAGGAAATTACATTTTAGTAAGGGAAGATGACACACAAAGGAATTCAAGAAAATAGAAAGTTTGGGGGAAAGGAAGGTATCCAAAGTTAGTGTGACAAGGAAAAGTTCTAGGACACCTGAGCCAAGATAAAGCACAAGATCATGAAAGGCAAGAAGCCAGGTATGGAGTCTTTGTTGGTGGTGGGTTGGAGATGGTGGGGAAATAAATGAAATATAATGTTCAGCACGAGAGGAATGGTAGCAGTACTGTGCTTTTTTTTGTGAAATCTAGAGTATTTTACTTAGTTCTGGATGTCATAATTTAGGAAGGACGTTGATACACTAATGCTTAGCCAGAGAAGGGAAATGGAAAATTATGGCATCAGAAGATGGTATGAAAGAACTAGGGACATTTAGCTTAGAAAAAAGGCTATTTTATAGGAACTATGATAGGTGTCTTCAAGTATCTGAAAGGCTGTCATGTGGAAAGGAGGTTACACTTCTGTTTGGTCCCAGAGGACATAACTAGGAACAATGCCTAGAAGCTGAAGAGAGGAACACTACAGCTCAATGTAAGGAAAAATAAAACCATCCTAAAAATTAATTAGGGCAGCTAGGTGGTGCAGTGGACAGAATGCCAGACCTGAAGTCAGGAAGACTCCTGGGAGGCAGAATCAAGATAGCAGAGAGAAGCCAAGAAGTTGCCTTAGATCTCCCTATTTTCCCTCAGAAACAATGTTAAATCAAGACTTTAAACAGATTCTGGAGTCATAGGACCCACAAAAAGATGTAGTGAAGCAACTTTTCAGCTTAAGGTAACTTAGAAGGACTTCAGGAAAGGTATGTCTCACTTGGGTAAAAGGAGAGCAAAGCTTAGCACAGAGGTTGTCTTGGAAAGCCAGAAGGAGGTTCTTAGCCACAGCACAGATCAGCAACCAAAGCCTCTCAGTCCTAGCACAGCAGGCTAGCAGCACAGCAGGCCAGCTGTGAGGCTTCCAGCCCCAGCAAAGAAGGCAAATTGCCAGCCTTGTAACCCATGGCACAACAGGTACAACTAGGTTGAGCCGCCCCAGCTCAGTGGGCAAGCTGCAAGCACCTGAGACCCTGGCCTGGAATGCCAGTGACCAGGCCCTGGACCCCAGCACAAGAAGCTTGGGACAATGCTTCCTGGGGCCCAGGAGCAGCACTCAAGTTTTAAAAAGGAGCAAAAAAACCATAAAGACCCCTGACTAAAGAAAGCTACTTTGGTGACAGGGAAGATCAAAACACAAACTTAGAAAAGGACAACAATGGCAAAAGGCCCACATGTGAAGCCTCAAAGGGATGTTTGAATTGGTCTCAAGCCTCAAAAGTCTTCTTAGAAGAGCTCAAAAAAAGATTTTAAAAATCAGGTAAGAGAGGTAGAGGAAAAATAGGTTGAAAATGAGAGTTATGCTGGAGAATTATGAAAAAAGAGTCAGCAGCTTGGAAAAGGAAGAACAAAATTTGATTGAAGAAAACAACTCCTTAAGAACAGAACTGGCCAACTTGGAAAAAAATCACTGAAGAAAACAATTTCAAAGGTAGAATCAGTGAAATGGAAAAGGAGGTACAAAAGCTAACTGAAGAATAAAATTCTGTAACATTAAAATTGGACAAATGGAAGCTAATAACTCTAAGAGACATCAAGAATCAGTCAAATAAAATCAAAAGAATCAAAAAATAGAACAAAATGAAAATCTCATTGGAAAAAAATCATGATTAAAAAAAAGACCCTAGACAGCATCTTTCAAAGACATTATCAAGGAAAACTACCCTGATATCCTAGGATCAGAGGGTCAAATAGTCATTGAAAGAATCCATTGATCACCTCCTGAAAGAGATCCCAAAATGAAAACTCCAAGGAATATTGTAGCCAAATTCCAGAATTATCAGGTCAAGGAGAAAATACTATAAACAGCCAGAAAGTAACAATTCAAGAATCAAGGAGCCACAGGCAGGATTACACAGGACATGGCAGCTTCTACATTAAAAGGGTCTGAGGGTTTGGAATATGATATTCCAGATGGTAAGAAGCTGGGCTTTTAACAAAAAATCAGCTACCCAAAAAACTGAGCACAATGTTTTAGGGAAAAAGCAGGATATTCAATGAATTAGGGGGACTTTCAAACTTTCCTGATGGAAAGACCAGAGCTGAAATGGAAATTCTATCTTCAAATACAAGACTCAAGAGAAGTATAAAAAGGTAAACAGAAAAAAATGTGTTATTCAATAAGATTAAACTGTTTACATTCCTACATGGGAACATGATACTTGTAACTCTTGAGAACTGTATCTCTATTGGAGCAGTTAGAAGGAGTATACATAAACAAAGCGTGTGGGTATAAGTTGACTTTGATATGATATAAAAAATTAAGGGGTAAAAAAAGGATTGTACAGAGAGGAGAGGAAAGAGGGAGTCAGAATAGAGTAAATTACATCACATGAAGAGGCACAAAAGATCTATTATAGTAGAGAGAAAGAAGGGGTGATCATTGTTTGAACCTTACTCTCATTGGATTTGGCTCAAAGAGAGAATAACATGCAGTAACACAATGCGATATAATAACATACAATAACATAACTCATTTGGGTATAGAAATTTATCTTACCTATAGGGAAGTAGGAGGGGAAATGGGAAAGAAAAGCTAACTAATAAATACAACTAAAAGATGTTTTTTTGAAAAAAAAATCAAAGTAGAGAAAAATTGGATTAATTTGACTTAAAAAAGAAGAAAACCAAATTACCAGTATCAAAAATGAAAGAGTGAATTCACCACCAATGAAGAGGAAATCAAAGCAATAATTAGGAGCTATTTTGCTGTATCTGCAATTATGGTGGGACTTTCTTTTACTGTTTTCTCTTTTAGCACTTATTTAATCAAGTGCCCTTGGAGAGACTGGCCTTTGTTTCTTCCATTGGGTCAGGAGTCTTTGATGACTTTCTTGCCTCAAGGGAAAGTCTGGTTTGCATGGGTTTGAGTCATATGTTTTTGATGCCTGAGGCTTTTAGGCCACATGGATTTGAGTGGAATATTTGTGAAGCTTTTAGGTCATGGGGGTGAGTCACATGTTGTGGCACCATTTGACCCTGAACAGAATATATCAACACAGAGGCTGGCATTTTCCCTTGGGGCTCTCAGTCACTGCAAGAGTGGTGTATGATTTGAAGAGACTCTGGGCAGCTGTTAAGAGCCCCAAGCTTGTAAACCAAGATATTGGGACTTTGTTAAACCCTGGTAACTATGCATTGAGATTTGAATCAGACAAGGTCTGTCTGTTGATGTTTGCAATTTATTTGTATTTGCTCTGAGATTCAGGTTGCTGGCTTTTCCTCTTGAATTAAATGAATGATATTTGTATGTTGGATAAAAGTGAGATTGCTAACCCCTTAATAAAGCAGATCAGAGAACCTGTGCTGGCAGCTCTTGTTGGTTGTCTTGTTGGGTCTTACACCCCACAATACCTGCTAGCCGAATTGTTGCTACATTTGCCCAACTGTATGCCAATAAATCTGATTATCTAAGTGAACTGGATGAATATTTACAAAAATACAAATTGCCCAGATTAACAGAAGAGGAAATAAAATACTTAGCCCCATTTCAGAAAAAGAAACTGACTGGTTAGTCACCAATGAACTCTCTAAGAAAAAATCTTCAGGGCCACATAGATTTACAAGCGAATTCAAACAGACATATTGTTTAACAAAGAATTAATTGCAGTACTATATAAACTACTTGGAAAAATAGATGGAGTCCTGCCAAATTTCTTTTATGACACAAATATGGCTGATACCTAAACCAGGAAGAGCCAAAATAGAGAAAGAAAATTATAAATCAGTTTCCTTAATGAATATAGATGCAAAAATTTTGAACAAAATATTGGCAAAAGATTACAGCAATTTATCACAGATATAATACACTATGACCAAGTGGAATTTATACCAGGAATGCGGAGCTGGTTCAATATTAGGAAAACTATCAGCACAATTGACCATATCAATAACAACACTAAGAGAAATAATGATTATTTCAATAGATTCAGAAAAAAAAAACTTTTGACAAAATACAGTACCCATTCCTATTAAAAACACTAGAGAGCATAGGGATAAATGGAGTTTTCCTTAAAATAATAAGCACTATCTATCTAAAATCATAAGCCACCATTATATGTAATGGGGATAAGGTAGAAGCATTCCCAATAAGATCATGGTGAAACAAGGATGCCCATTATCACCTCTATTACTCAATATCATACTAGAAATGTTAGCTTAATCAATAAGAGAAGAAAAAGAAATCGAAGGAATTAGAATAGCCAATAAGGAAGCAAAAGTTCAGTCTTTGCAGATGATATGATGATATGCTTAGGGAATCCAAGAGAATCAACTAAAAAAACTATTTGAAACAATTATAAACTTTAAAAAAGATTCAGGATATAAAATAAACACACTAAAATCATCAGGATTTCTATATATTACTAACAAAGGCCAGCAGCAAGAGACAGAAAAAGAAATTCCATTTAAAATAAATGTAGACAATATAAAATACTTGGGAGTCTACCTGCCAAGACAAATGCAAGATGTATATGAACACAATTACAAAACATTTTTCACATAAGTAAACAGAGCTAAACAATTGGAAAAATACCAATTGCTCATGGGTAGGCTGAGCTAATATAATAAAAAGGAAAATGATATACATTGGAGAAGATGTGGGAAAACTGGAACACCAATGCGTTGCAGGGGGAGTTGTGAACTGATTCACTAGAGAGTTGGAACTATGCCCAAAAGCTATGCAACTTGCATATCCTTTGATCCATCAATGCCACTACTAGGTCTGTATCCCAAAAAAGATCATAGAAAAGGAAAAGGACTCAGATATACAAAAATATTTATAGCAGTTCTTTTTGTGGTGGCAAAGAATTGTAAATTGTGGGGATGTTCATCATTTGGGGAATGGCTGAACAAGTTGTGGTATATATTTGCAATAGAATATAATTGTGCTACAAGAAATGATGATCAGGTAGATTTCAGAAAAACCTTGAAAGACTTACATGAACCAAAGGTGAAAGAAGTGTGCAGAACTAGGAGAAGAAGTATTCATAGGACAGCAACATTATGTGGTGATATACTATGATAGGTTTAACTCTTCTTAGCAATACAATGATCCAAGACAATTCCAAATGACTCATGATGGAAAATGCTATCTACATCTGGAGAAAGAACTATGGAGTCTGAATGTATACTATTTTCACTTTTTTTGTTTTTTTTCTTTCTCATGTTTTCCCCCTTTCGTTCTGATTCTTCTTTTGTAGCATGATTAATGGGGAAATATCTTTAATATGATTGTACATGGATAGCCTATATCAGATTGCTTGCTGTCTTGGGGACAGGGGAGGGAAATGAGGGAGGAAGAAAACTTTGGAACTCAAAATTTTACAAAAATGAATGTTGAAAACTATCTTTGTGTGTAATTGGAAAAAAAATACTATTAAGTGCAAAAAAGGGAAGACTCCTGTTCCTGAGTTCAACTCTGGCCTCAGACACTTACGAGCTGTGTGACCCTGAGTAAGTCACTTAATCTTATTTCCCTCAGTTTCCTCATGTGTAAAATGAACTGAAGAAGGAAATAGCAAACCACTCCAGCATGTCTGCCAAGATAACCTTAAATGGGGTCAATAAAAGTAGGACATGATTGAAAGATGACTTGAACATCAATAAAAATTAAGGAACCCTGTCATTTGCCTTACCTGAGACTCAGTTTCCTCATATACAACACGGGGATAATAATACTTATACTTCCTACCATGGAGGGTTATTAATAATATAGAAAATGTAATTGAGTCTTAAAGTTCTTTTGACTAGTCTTGTACCAGACCTATGTATGATTTCATCAGAAGACATCTTCATGGTGAGGAAGCTCTTCCTATATCAGCTCTGTGAGTGTAGCATTAAAAAAGTGCTTTAGGCTTAATGTGACTTGCCCAGGGTCATACAAGCAGTATATGTCAATCAGAACTTGAGTCTAGGCCTACCTAGATGTATAATAGTGGAATGGGCTGCTTCAGGAGAGAGTATAGAAGGTCGGATGATAACTTATTTAACTGGGATACATTTTGTGTGTGTATGTTGAACAAAATGACCTTTGAAGTTCCTCCAACTCTAAGATTACTATGAATATAGCTAATGTGGCAAATAGCCAATATTTAAAAAAAAAATTTGGAGGGGGGAAGGAAAGCAGGCAGGACAATAGGGGTTAAACGCCCAAGGTCACACAGCTAGTAAGTGTGTTAAGTGTCTGAGGCCGGATTTGAACTCAGGTCCTCGTGACTCCAAGGCCAGTGCTCTACTCACTGTACAACTTAGCTTTCCCACTACTGTTACTCTTTAATTTCTTCTACATCCATCCCTTCTATGCATGTTAAAAGAGAGAGATAAACCATAGCCACTGTAGTAATACAATTACTAAAAGCATATAGGGCTGGAAGTCAGGACACCTGGTGTCCATTTTGCATTTTGTCATTTATCAGTTTGTTCATCTATCAGATTTGAAACAAATTCCTGAAACTTGCTGAGCCTCAATTTCATTATTTTAAAATGGGACCTAAAATAAGGACTAATACTCATACTACCTACCTCACAGGTTTATTAACATTGATGAAATGGTATATAAATTTAAAGTATTGTAACCACCTGTGAGGAACCACCCTGTCTTATGCTCCTTGGCTCTATTTGCCAGAGGAAATAGAAATGGAAGATTTAGGAGAGGACTGAGAGGGGTTGATGGCACAAAGGCCTACAGAGAGTGGGAGGTGGTGGGATCGAACACATTGATGGAGGGGGAAGCCTTGGAGAAGAGGACCCCCCCCCCTTCTCAGAGACAGGAAGGAAAGAAAAAGAGTACAACTCAAGGCACATCTTGTCTCTTGTTTCTTCCTGAGGGACCAGGCTTCTTAACAAGCTTAAATAAGGTTAAGGAAACAGTCAAGCAATTAAGCATATTGCACATAAGCCCTTTGATGGAACTATATATGCTTCTCAGGGAATCAATGACATCATATAAAAAAGACAAAGAAAAAGAAAAGATAGGTGTGTATATAGGGGAGTGGAGCAGGGCTTCCAGCTTCCTCAAATTGGGGTAAAATTTATTTCCAATATTGCTATCGAATCAGAAATATTGACTCAGCAAAACAATCTGCATATGGTTATTTGCATAGCTATATGAAGAGAGTGAGGGAAATCAGCCAAGGAGAGGATTATGAGAAGCAGGGAGTACCTTGCCCATAGAGAGTAGTCTTTCTGTGCAGCACAATTTTGTAGTTCTGGGAAAGCCCTGGCCAAAGGAATCTTTCCCACAAGTGTGCTGCTGATGGCTGTAATTTCATCCTTGTAAAAATCATGGAATTTTAGAGCTGGAAGGGATCTGGGAGTTGTGTTCCATTGAATGAAATACCATTATCTTTGAGTTAGGGCACAGTTTGCTATTTTAAAAAAAAGGAAAAATAAAACAAGAAAAATCCTGTGGGAGGAGGCAAGCCTTATTGGCTATTAGCACTTTATCTTGAATTAATTTATCAGTCATTCCAGTTTATTAGAGTAGCTCAGTCCAGAAATGAGATTGCAGAGAAGTGGAAGGAAAAAAAGAAAAAAAAAGAGCTTCCTAAAAGTCATTGTGGATTGATGGGAAACCTCAAACTGTTGGAACAGATGTGATAAAATGTAAACGTGGGGTTTTAAGTAGGTAAATGTTACAAGAGAAAAGACAATACTAAGCAGGATGTGTGGCGATGGAATCAGGGTTTCCTGTGCTGACATGCCTAACAGATTTCAGCTAAATGTCATCCAGGTGGGCTGGTAATTCTGGGAGGCTGAGGTGGGTGGGAAACTGGAAAGTTATGAAGGTGTGTGTTATGGGGGACAGTGGGAGGGTTAGTCCCTAAATAAAGGAGACCCTGAAATAGGCTGGTCAAATTTAGTGTCATCGAGGTTATCAACTCATTAGAAATACATGCCGAGATCAAAAACAAATGAGGCAAAAGGGAAACAAAGAGATCCTGGCATTTATAAAAGGGACAGATGTAGAAGAAATAAAAGAGCAGTAGAACCTAAGGGTAACCAGAAGTGAGGTCCAAGGCCAGGCTGGATTAGAATTATTTATAATCACAGAGCATGCTGGTAAACTTGCCTGCAGAGAAACAAGCAAGGTGCTGGGAACTACGGCAAAGAAAAAAATAGCTTAGAAAAAAAATCCCTTATGTCCACAGTTGAAAGGAAGTTGGGTCTAAATCCACTTCTGAGGCTAGAATCCCATCAGTGAGCCACACCCAAGCATCATCATGAAAACATAGAGACCTAAAGAGAATAATAAGGTAGAAGGTGGATGCCAAAAGAGGGAGAGGGGTGGATTCTGCTGATCCCGAGGGCTTTCTCCTGGTAGATGGGAGATCTCAACCTAAGGACAGACCCTGTGGAGATAGACAAGACTGTTGAAGAGGGAAAAAAGTGTTATCTTGACTTTAAGGGAACAGTCAATCAAATAAGGATTTATTAGGTGCCTGTTGTGTTTGTGTCACCATAATCAGTAAAAACACTTTGTACTGGGGCTGAGCCAAGATGGCGGCTGGAAAGCAGGGACTAGCATGAGCTCCCTGCCAAGTCCCTCCAAAAACCTATAAAAAATGGCTCTGAACCAATTCTAGAACTGCAGAACCCACAAAAGAGCAGAGGTAAGGAGGGCTCTAGCCCAGGACAGCCTGGATGGTCTCTGGGTAAGGTCTATCACGCATGGAGCTAGGAGCAGAGCAGAGTAGAGCAGAGCAGAGCCCGGTGTGGGTGGCGTGGACCAACCAGACCAGGAGCCAGGCAGAGCGTGCCGTAGTGTCCTCAATCAGTGAGCTGTAGCAGTTAACAGACTTTTCAACCCACGAACACCAAAGACAACAGAGAAGTGTAGTGGGAAAAGCTGCTGGGAACAGAGGGAAAGAAGGAGTTCACGGTTCAGCCACCACCACAGGACAGAGGAGGTGGGGCAGCTTTAGAACTAGAGCTGCAGTTGCTTCAGGCCCCAGGCCTACCTGGTGGGAGGAATTAAGTGGCAGTTCAGAGCAGGAGTGAAGAGCCTGCTGAAGATCTAAGTCTAGTCTGGGTTGGGGGCTCTTGGGGAAGGAGGAGTGCTGGTGTGGCAGAGCTGGTGCATCCCCCTAAGTGTG
>JAQQSZ010008865.1:0-12925 GCA_028646595.1 Phalanger gymnotis
TGACAGAAGGGAGGGCTGACTGGGGAATGGGGCAACCAGAATATACACCATTTTGGAGTGGGTGGGAGGGTAGAAATGGGGAGAAAATTTGTAATTCAAACTCTTGTGAAAATCAACGCTGAAAACTAAATATGTTAAATAAATTTTAAAAAAATCAAAGATACTTTCCTCATTGTGGGAACATAATTGATCACTGGGTTGAACTGAATTATTGAGCCATGCAGTTGGCATTCCATGTTTCAGAAGCATCAGGGGCTCCCTGTTGCTTCTAAGGCAAAATATAGACTTCTCACTTCCACATCAAAAGACTTTCATAGTCTGGCTCCAGTTTCACTTTTCAGGCTGATTTCACACAGTCTTCATTCCACCCAAACTCACCTGTTTATACTTTTTGTACAGGCTCTTCCACAGTCCTGGAACACATTCCCTTCTTATTTTCGCTTTTTAGAAGTCTTAGATTCTTTGAAGAATCAGCTGAGGTGTGGGAAGCTTATTTTCTGATCTCAGAAGTCAGTCTAAAGATGATGGATAACTATATTGTATTTATTTATCTGTTCGTCTCTCAAGCAGAATGCAAACTCTTTGTGTGTGCACATGTGGTGCAGTGGATGGTGCACTGGGACCTGAGTTAGGAAGACCTGAGTTCAAATTTGACCTTAGACACTTACTAGCTGTGTGACCCTGGGCAAGTCACTTAACCTTATTTACCTCGATTTCCACATCTGTAAAGTAGAGATAATCACAGTATCTACCTCTTAGGTTTGTTGTAAGGATCAAATGAGATAATAATTATAAGGAACTTAGCACAGCATCTGAAATATAGTAAGAGCTATATAAATGTTAGCTGTAATTGCTAAAAGCTACCTTCAGCCTTGAGTACCTAGCCCAATGTACACCAAAGGCATTTAATAAATGCTTATGGCATTGGATTAAGATATAGCAAAGAATACAATTGCTTTCCCTTCCTAGTATTCAGAAAAAAATTATATCAGAAAGGGATGAGAGCACCTGGCTTCCACCACCCTTATACTATCCTAAATGTCCCAGAAAGCAGCCTCAGTTGGTTATATATTTAAGACTCCTTTATTAAGCAACTGCTACGTGCTAAATGAGAAGCAAACTGGTAACCTATATAGAACAGAGATAGTAGTTAGGACTGCTGTTGTTCAGTCATTTTCAGTCATGTCTGACTCTTTGTGACCTCATTTGGGGTCTTCCTTGGCAAAGATACTGAAGTAGGTTGCCATTTCCTTCTCCACCTCATTTGACAGATGAGGAAACTGAGGTAAACAGGTGAAGTGACTTGTTCAGGGTCACACAGCTAATAAGTGTCTGAGATCAGATTTGTACTCAGGAAGATGAGTCTTCCTTATTTCAGGCCTGGCACTCTATCCACTACGCCACCTAGCTGCCCCTACAGTAAGAGCTGCCTGTTGTCAAACCTGTAAATGCTGCAGCCAAGTCTCTAAGGCTGTAAGTTGCAGAATACTTACTGGTCCTCAGAGACAAAAGAAGGTTCCTCAATAGAAATTTCCTTACAGATAAAATAAACAGTCTGGAGTAAAAGAAAAGTGTCAGGTCCTATGCTAGTTGAGTTACAAAAACAACAGTGGAACAAAGCTACCCGCAATGTGCTTATGTTATACTATGCTTGGCAGGAAGAGGGCTCAAGGGCACAGAGAAGTAAATACAAAGTAATTCTAGAAGGGGAAATATTAACAACCAGAAGATTCAGGAAATAATTCTTGTAGAAAGTGGTACTTAAACTAAGCCTTGAAGTTTCTAAGAGTTTAGAGTATGGAAGGATACTACTGTGGAGTTGGGAAAAAATGCCCAAAGGCTTGTGGATGGGAGATGGAATGTAGGATATAGGGAATAGCAAGTAACTTAGTTTGGTTGGAATGTAGGCTATGTGAGGGATAGTAGTAATATGTAATCATCCTGGAAATATGGGCTAGAGCAAAACTAGGAGTGGCTTTAAATGCCAAACAGAGGCCTTTGTATTTTATTTTAGAGACAAGAGGGAACAACTACAACTTGTCACTAGAGACCTGTTATGAAGTGGGGGGTAATATGTAAATATATATAACATAAAATGCATACATACATATGCATATATATGTATACATATATATGTCAATAAACTTTTCAAAAATAGAGTGACATGGTCAGAGCTGCACTTCAATAAAAATTGCTTTGGCATTTGTGTGAAGTACTTATTGAAGAAGGGAGAATCAGGATGTAAAGAGGCTAATTAGGAGGTAAACATTTGTGATAATCCAGGCAATAGATGATAAGGATATCTGGATCTGAGTGGTTGTAAATGCAGAGAAAGGGACAGATGGAAGCAATAAGATTTGGCAATCAGTTGGATATGGGAGGTACGGAAGAAGAGTAAGAGAGTAGAGTTGAGAATGTCTCTCATGTTTGAAATCCTTGGGTGACTAAAAATATGATTATACCTTTGAAAGAAACAGGGAAGTTAGGAAAAGAAAGGTTGGGGGAAAAGTTAACAAGTTTAGTTTTGGATATGTTGAGTTTGAGATGTTTATCTGACAATTCAGGTGATGATAGATTTCAGGGTTTACATTAATTTGGATGGGAAAAATTACAACTTTATTTTCAATGACTTCTACCTGAAATAGAGCATTTTTTCAATTATTTAAAAACATTATTCTGAGAAAGGGTCCACAAGTTTTACCAGACTGCCAAAGAGTTGCATGATATAAATAAGGTTATGAATCCCAGTCCTAAAGACACTTGTGGGGCTCAAGGACAATTGGAAGTTATTTGTTTCTTTGTTTTATTTTGTGTCAGATCTTCTGGATCCATGGAAAGTGGTAGCTTAGGCTATTAAGTCACTCTGCCAAGTGGATGTCAATCATGGGGACTAACTCGAAGGTGAGAGATAAAGGTTGTGATGGTAATTTTTTTCACGTGTGGATTGCACTAAATGGTCTCTGAGGTCCCTTCTAGCGCTCAGATTCTGTGATTCTGTGTTTTCTTGACCCCTGGGTAAACTTCTCTATGAGACCAGAGGTGGACAAGAATGTAATGCAAGGGAGACTTCAGAGTAAGGGCATGCTGGTCTGGCATGGCATTTGATCTGCAATGCCCCTTTAACAAAGCATAGGAAATATATTCTGTTTTACTGAATTAACCTTGACAGAGAGATTTTCTTCTAGAAAAAGAGAGCTGCAATTGTTGATACCTAATGGAAGCTGGCTAGGTCTACAATAGGTGCCACGTGCTGAAGAAATATGAATGGTAAATATCTGCCGGAAGTTGTAGGGGCTTACCATAAGAGACAGAAGGACTGAACTTCTTCAGGTCAGGCAACAAGCACTTACTGAGTGCTTGCTATGTACCAGACACTATCCTACAGGCTGAGGATACAAAGAAAGGCTAAAAGACAGTCCTTGCCCTCAAGAGTTTATATCCTAAAGGAGAAGACAATATTTTTCTGGGGGAAGGGCTACTGATTGGCAGGTAATGATATTTTCTATAGTTTCTAATAAGTACTCCCTTTTTTTTTTTGTTTGTTTTTTGGTTTTATTTTTTATTTTTTTTACTCCCTTGTTTTTAACCTCTAAATAAATATAATAGTCAAACATTTTGGAAATTTGAGCTTGAACAAAAGAGTTGATGACAGGACTATATATATACATATATATATAATATATATAATATATATAATATATACATGTGCATATATGTATTATATATTATATATATGTCATTAAAATACTGACATTCTCAGATTGTGTGGGAAAAAGGAGGAAATGCAGTGATGAATTCCCACCAGATTTATTTGTGTTCTTCATGTTGTTTGGGACCTTTTGGAACAAGGGCCATGTAAACATAAAATATTCTGGCCATTAAGTCAGTCAGTCCAAAAACATTTATTAAGCACTTATCATGTTCCCAGTACTGTGCTAAGTTCTAAGGATACAACAAAAAGCAAAAGCATGGTCCTTGCCCTAAAGGAGCTCACATACCATAACTAATTGTACCTGCATAATATATACAATGCAAATGTAAGATAATATTTTAGAGAAAACAGTAGATAGTGTATGTTTATTGTGAGTTGAGAGACAAGGAACAGGGGAACCAGTAGTCCTTCTGCACAAAGTAGTATTTGAGCTTTATCTTAAAGGAAGTTAAGGAAACCAGTGTTGCCAGGAGTCAAAGGTGAAGAGGGAGAGCCAGGAATGGGGGCATGGAGTTGGGAGATGGAATGTCTTGTACAAGGAACAGCAAAAGGGTCAATGTTGTTGGGTTGTGTAGTAAAGGGTGAGGAGTAAAGTGCAGGAGGACTAAAGGTAGGAAGTGGCCAGTTTTGAAGGGCTTTAAAAGATAAACAGATGATTTTATATTTAATACTGGAAGAAATAGGGAACCAGTGGAGTTTATTGTTTAGGGGTAACTTCTTCTAAGATAAAAGAATTGATATCTATCTATCTACCTATCTGTCTGTCTATCTATCTATCTATCTATCTATCTATCTATCTATCTATCTATCTATCTTCTATCTGACTGTCAATCTCTAGATCATAGTTGATCGTAGATTTTGACCAAAAAGGAATCTTAAAGATCTTTTAGTCCACGGCTTCTTCACTTTGGATCATTGATTCTTTTAAAAAAAAAATGTAATAATTGTATCTCAATATAATTGGTTTACTTTGCAATTTGATGCATTTCATTTTATGCATTTAAAAACAATATTTTAGAATAGATCTTTAGGCTTAACTAGACTGCTCTAGGGGTCCACACACACACACAAAAATAATTAAGAATCTCTGATTTAGTGCAATGCCCTAACTTTACAGATAAGGTTAAGTGACTTATCCAAAGTTACATAGATACGTGGCAAACTCAGGATTGGAACTCAGGTTTCCTGACACCACATCCAGCACGTTTTGCTTTGTAAATAAGTTTTGGAATAAGTTCTTAGAAAAGATAAAATAAGAAAGAATTGATAGATAGAAGTACGTATGGAATGATTTTACATACACACATATATGTATATACATTTTGTTTCTAGTGGTAGCCATCTCTGGGGGAGGGGGGAGGAAGTGAAAAAAAGAAATTTATGCAATAACTTGATCATATACTTAAAAGGAATATCAAGTTCTACATATTAGATTTTAAGTTTTATGTGCAATCATCTTTCTTAATATGCTATGTTATGGAAGTACTTGTCTTATTCCATAAATTAAAAATAAAATAAAGAAAAATTTAAAAGAAGAAAAGATAAAATACAGCTTTAGAATACAGACAACACAGGAAATCTGAGAATCAGCAAAACAAAGAGGTGGCGATAGCCCCTTTTTTTCCTTTTTAGATTTATTGCATTAATTTAAACAAGAATGCTAGATTAAGGGACAGATCCTGATAGGCCCTGGAGAAAGATGTTTTCACCAAATGGTGGAAGAATCCTTGATGCTTTTATCCAAACAAACAACAATCCCAGAAGAGAAAAAAGAAAAAAAAAAACATTTCAAAGGAGGTACCAAAGAAAATAACTCCTTTATTATCTTTATTTGAGGTCAAGCTGTTTGGAAGCAAAATTCTACAATGAGTTTGACCCTAATAATATCACATATTGAGTTTATTCAAATAGGAAATAGGAAAAGTCTACTAATGCTGTTAATAATTGCAGTCATTTTCAAAGACAAGTCAGAAAAATTATAGAAGCTATGCCAATGTTAAAATACAAAAAAAAAATACAACTGGATGTCTTCATTATTAAACATTTAAGATTCTGAACTACCTCTATTATTATAAACCAATTATTTTATAAAGAATCAAGTCTCCCATATAAAGTAAAGATATTATTGTATCTGAAATGGGATCATTCTATGCAAAGAGAGAAAAGAACTAATTGTTTTGGTCTCAAAAATGTTTGTACTTTCACAAACAATAAACCCCCAAAAGAAGAAGAAATACCCTCTAAGGAGCTTAAAGACATTAAAACAGAGTCTGCCCATCTAAAAACAAAATGAAAATATGACCAGAATAGACTGCTTTAGGAATGTTATAGATAAGAAGATTTACAAAAAGAAACTACATGTTTGCTCCGTGTTTGCCTTACTCTTGAGAATAGAGACGAAACATTCATAACTTATTGTCTGTACTACCAGAATACCTTTGAAAAATGAATTCTTGCTTACTATCTTATGTTTGTTAGTTATAGCTAAATACACACAGCTCTTGTCTTCAAAGCCCCAAACTGCAAATAATTTTATTGTGGTGCTGTCACAGAAATGTATATAGAAAGAAAAAACCAACAATACTTCAAGGTCACTATGCTATGACTAGGTACACAGAAGTATTTCAGTGATAAGGTTTCTCTCTGCTATGCCTAGGAACATAGTATGCTCAAACTTTCCATAGAAATAGCTAAATGGAATGCAGATTTCTATCCCCATTTCCTGAAGTATAGGATCATAGAATGATAATTTAAAGCTAGAAGGGGCCACAGAAAACATCTAGTCCAACTCTCCTTATTTTACTCATGGGGAAATTGACTCCAAAGAGGGAAAATGGTTTGCCCAAGATACACAAGTAGTAAGGGGCAGAGTTAGGATTTGAACCCAGTTCCTGAAACTTTAAAACCAGTACATATTCCACTTTCCAATACCATCTCCAGATGCAAACTAACCTCCTTTAAAGCTAATTATATACCCAAGTCTCACAATTGTTTCTCTTAAATGACATAAATTGCCATCTATTGGAATCTGTGTCTGATATTTTCCGTGATGTCTAGGTCACTACTGTGGAGTCTTCTAATGACTTCACATTAAATATAATTTAAATCTCAGGTTGCTTTTATATCTCATCTCATGAGTAAATTTATTTACTGAACATATTTTTAAAATCCCAACTGTCTTCTCACTTAACTTTCTGAATACAAAATACAAAATGAATTCCTGTTTCAGGTGCCTTTATTGATTCTTGCACTTTATAGAAATATGCTTACAAAATAAAAGCAAAACAAAATAAAAACTCACTTCTTTTGAATTTTGGGGAAATAGTTTGCCCTAGATGTGTTTCCGTCGTCCAAAGAGCACTTTGCTCATCAGAACACTGAGAACACTGAACGTGTTTGCCATTGTCTCTGATATTCTCATTTATCATATTTGTCCCTATAAGTTATCATCATAAAGTTCTTTGAATTATATTTTAAATCTACAAGGAGAAATAAAAAAAAAATCTCTATCTTTAATGGTAGATGGAAAACATGTTAAAATTCTTGATAAAGTCTAAGATGATGAAATTTATAGCTCAGTACTTCAGTGAAGCCATTATCTAATCAATTTGGGTACTTGCTCCAAGGATGCAGATCATAAGCCATATACACATTCTACTCTGATGACTCTCATTCATATCCTCACATAAATTCTACATAAAGGATCCACCTACTATCTTGAAGGTCTTCCTCTAAATTCTCTTGTATTACGTAGGCACCAGTACAGTACTTGGGCTATCTGTTACCTCACTACAAGGCCAGGCCCTTTCCTTTTCCAATTGTGTATTTCAAACTATCACCCAGGAAGACTGAATTCAAGACATTAATGCAAAGTGTTGCACTTATAGTTGAAAACATCAGCTGTCTAAGTTGAGGCAAATAGGGGTAAACAGTGAGAAAGACTTACGGGTTTTAATTGCCAGCAAAACTGAGAAGAGTGTATTAATGGAATAAAAAAAGTAAAGTGCTCAAAACAAAGGTGATCATAACCTCATTGTATTCTATACTTGTAACAATATACATATTATATTATATTGAATTATGTAAATGATATTTTAAGGAGAACACTGATGTACTGGGGGGTGGAGGAAGGGAAGCAGAGAGAGAATAGAGCCACCAGAATAGCTAGCTAGCCATGATGTATTTTAATTAATTCAAAGAACTGGGGATATTTAGCCCAAATAAGAGAAGACTTAAGATGGAAATGAAAGCTGTCTTTAAATATTTGAAAGTTTGTCGCATGAGAGATTAAATTTATTCCATATGCCTACAAAGAGGAGAAGTAGGCCTCTGAATCAGTTCTCAGCATAGGTAAGAAGTGATACCTAGAAAAAGTTAGGTGAGTCCCAAATACTAACAAAAACAATGGGATCTCTTGGGGCCAAATAGGATGCAGAGAGGGAGAAGGAGGAAGGGAAGGCAAAGCCTTCCACTGCCCCTCCCATCACTGGTGCTAAAAATCTCATCCTAGCATCTCTGTTGTGTCTCTTCAATCTCCATCAAAAGATCATATCTGCTATTCACCCCAGATACTAATTCCCTGATTCCTTCTATAAAGAACAGAGCCCAAGATTAAATCTAATTTTATTCTGAAACATATATAAATGCTATCACAATCTTTTGTCTACAAAGGTATAACTATTTGTTTCTATTACTAACACTTAGGTATGACTGTCTTTTTGTAAAGGTTCTAAGAGGAGAGAAAAAGATAAAATAGTACCAGGTTGGAGGGGGAGAGGAGTAATGTGTCTATGCTTTCTTTTCATTCTCTTCAGATTCCCGTAAATTTACTAGCCACAACCTCTCTCCCTATTAAAACTCAAAAGGCTGTAGTTAATGATTGCATTCTGTTCTGCCATGGAAGAGAAAGAGTGAAATGGAGTTGCAGCAAGTGTTGGCAATGCAAAGTAAAGGTCAGCACTAAGTGTCTTTAGAATAGGATATGGCAGGACTGAGAAGGATTTATACTTATAGATGGTCCCAATTTTCCATACTTCCTTATTCTTGGCACTGGACTCTGTTAGCAATCACCTACTAAACACCACCCCTGCCCTAATTCTCACCTATCACAGCTCTAAATAATGTATAGTTCCATTTAAAAAATTACCTAACACCTATATTGTACCCTTCCTAGATTCTGGGGATAAAGAAAAAAGTATAAGAATAACAATCACTATCTCATGTGATACTCAGACTAATGCTATGAAATTGGTGTTATTTTATGTCCCTTTTATAGATGAACAAATGGAAACTCAGAGAGGTTAAGTGACTCACCCATTCATACAACTAGTAAGTTATGTAAGAGAGGCTATGAACTTGGATCTTCCAGACTGTAACTTCTGTGCTCTATCCACTGTGCCACCTATCATGTGAGAGAAGAAAAAGAAAGAAGCTCCATATTAAAATTAGAAGGGATATCCATGGCTATCTAGTCCATCTGTACCTAAAGAAAGTAAGAATTCCCTCTACATCATGCATGAGAAGAAGACATTCAGCCTTTGCATGAAGATTTCTACTAAGGAGAAAATGGTGAGATTAGGCACAACTTTTTATTGTACTTTGGAATACATCTAATTGATAAGAAGTTATTTTTCTTTTCTTTAAAAATATTACAATAAGGCTATAAATATAGACTGGAACTAGATTGTTGAGAGACATAAATTTGAGTCTAAGGAATTTGCATCATCCTATAGGAAATGGAGGTGGGGAGCTACTGAAAGTTTCTGAACTTGTCTATTAATCAGTGAACACTTATTAAGGGCCTACTTACAAATAAAAACGAAAGACCGCCCCTGCCCTTAAGGAGCTTATGATCTAATAGGGAGACAACATGCAAACAAATATATACCAAGCAAGCTATACATAGGATATATAGGAAATAATTAACAGAGGGAAGGTATTGGAATTACTAGAGAGTGGGAAAGACTTCCTAAAGAAGGTGGATTTTTATTCGGGATTTAAAGGAAGCCAGAGAGGTCAATAGTTAGATCGGGAGAGTGGGAGCATTCCAGGCCTGGGTATTAGCCAGAGAAAATGCACAGTCTTGTTTGAGGAAGAGAAAGGAAGCCATTGTCACTTGAGTACAAGTTGAGGAGTAAGGTGTAAGACGAGTGATCTGGTCAGGTCTGTGCCTAAGATTATTTGAGAACTACATGGAGGATAGATTGGTAGATATTGGAAGCGGGGAGATGAGCTTAGTAGGTTATTCAACAATCAAGAGCGTTAATGAGGGCCCAAGCTAAGGTGGCTGGGATATGAGTGGAGCAGAGAGGTTGGATTGCAAGAGATATTGCCAAGGTAGAGTCACCAGGAGTTGACCACTATTCTACATAGGGAAATGAGGGGAAAATTGAGCCAAAGATAGTCATAAGGTAAAGGAATCTGATAAGAAGGAGAATGATGGTCCTATGAACACTAATGAGGAATGTTGTAGAAAGAGCTAGTTACTATGGTTTATAATTGATTAATTTTTTTTCTGGAAGTGGCCAATTTAGAATATTATATTTCTAATTGTTAGGGTTAGAAAAATTTGTATAATTTAGTGTTTGTTTCCACTTTTTTTCTCTTTAATATGTTTCTCAACTCTGAGGTTTAATAAGCATAAATATGGAGATAGATGGGTGGATGGATAGACGGATAGATAGATAGATAGATAGAGCATTTGTTAAGTTCCTACTCTGTGCCAGGCACTGCGCTAATTCACCAGAGTAACTTTATGGATTCCTAAAGAGATAGAAAATAATCTCAGATTGTATTATGATAGGTAGTCAAAAAAACAAAAAAAACAACCCACCAGTAACTATCTACTCATACGCCTACTTTTCTATTTATGTAAAAATTTTATGAGAGTGCACTTGTCCAATGTATGAGAAGTGCTTTTGATACTATAGGTTCTAAGATTCACTATAAGAAAAAAATAAGAAAGATAATTATGAATTTTGTTTCAATGCTAGTTAAAAGGTTTGTTTCTATATCTGTATTTGTATGAGTGTATCTGTCATCTGAGTGTATGTATGTATGTATGTATGTGTGTATGTACGTATGTATGTATGTATGTATGTATGTATGTATGTGTGTTGATGATTATTGAGAGGCAACATTTTATAGTCAATAGAGGTTCTTGAAGTCAGGAAGGAAGGTCCTGCCTCTGACACTAACTCCTTTGAGTCTCAGTTTCCTCATCTGCAAAATGGGGGAAGGAGATAATTAATAATTCTTAACTCACAAGGTTGTTAT
The DNA here is from genome assembly GCA_028646595.1 of Phalanger gymnotis. Taxonomy (NCBI): domain Eukaryota; kingdom Metazoa; phylum Chordata; class Mammalia; order Diprotodontia; family Phalangeridae; genus Phalanger; species Phalanger gymnotis. Next base: position 10,988 of record JAQQSZ010008865.1, read on the forward strand.
GAGGCTCAAAAGGCATAATATATGTAAAGTGCTTTGTAAACTGTGAACTTCTAGATAAGTAGCCAGCTATTGTAATCAATCACCATGATAGAGGTTATATTAATTGCTATTTTATTATTATTCCACAAAAGGAAAATGCCTATTTCCCATGTCATTTATGGTCATATTCAGGATGAACTAGGGCCCAAAATTAATTATTTAAGGAAATTCATGTTTTGAAAAAAGGAAGGAAAAGAGAAATAAAATGGGGAGGTCATACAGAATTACTCCAAAACGATTGTTCCTATGAGGAGAGGAAGAACGTAATTCACAGGAAGGATGAGTCATGAAATCCTAGATCTGTTTGGGAAAAGGAACTTTTAACAAAGCAACAATTCAAGAATCATTTGAAATGATTAAAACAAAGTATTGCATCTTGCAAATACTGGTAAGTATACATGTAAAGCTAAAGCTATTACAAGAAACCTGGAACTGATAGATCAAAACTGTTGTTTTGAAACTGAGAAACTATTGGCTGTCAGGGGCAGAGGTGATCATAACAGTGTGCTTGTGGTGTGCTTGCCCTTTTGGGTGTATTTTCTATTACCTTCCTATTTTGATTCTCCTGTGATCCTATAATTGCTAATTGTTTCTTTTTTTAATCCTTTCTATCTTAAAACAAACTCTCATTTTCTCTTTTGTATGGAATTTAAAAAGAAATAAATTCTCTACATTTTCTTGGTCATTTTAGTGAGTAAGTAGTTGAACAACAAACATACTCAGTCCTTAGTAACAGCTTGGCTAAAGATAATCTTCTAATGGGGAAATGACAAACTCAGCAGTCATATTGTACTGATAAGTTTTTAGAACTTTAAGAATTGTGTGGTGATTTACCAAATTTAAATGAAGAAAATCATACTAATATCTTGGTATTGCAAGGGAAAAGAGAAATAAATCTAAGAAAGCAAAGCAAAAAAAAAAAAAAGGAGGGGTATTACAAGGTAAGAGAAAATAATTTAGCACTTGAATATTAAAAGGTTTCCATTTTTATATACAAGGGAGGAACCATTATCAGTACTCAGTAAGTTTCCAAGAACTTGGATTTTTAAAAATTATCCTAGAAGCACCTACATTATTAGGTGTTTTACGCAGAATTCTTTGGCCCTGAGATCTCCTGAAAATGGCCTTGTTGGAAGATGGAAAAGCTCCAAGAACAGTCTCAAGGTATTTTGGTTTTCAGTTTCCTGTCCTTGCTTGAACAGGATACATAGGGACTCACATTAATTGTTGTGCTTGTTAATCCTTTGTTTTTACTTTCTACCTTATTTTTCTCAATACATAAAGTCTCAGTCTTAGGTGATTGTCGAGACTGCTGCTGATTTGAGAAGTCATGTATCCCTTCTGTATTTTATGGTTCTTTTCACATGGAAATGTCATTTTTTCAACACTACATGGCTTTTCCTTATATTAGAATAATGGGGCTGAAGTTTGCCATTGTTAGGAAACTAGACGTTACAGAGAGCTCAACATTTCATGTCAAAATGTTCGTCATTTACACAACCATAAAAGTGATATAGCTGGTCTTTCATTTATCTCGTCCTGAAAGAAACCAAAGCTTTCTGCTGCTTAACAAAGTAATTCTAAATCTAGGCTGATGGTTTTTCCTCCCCAAGTGTAGTTATCTATAAACACTATAAACATTTTGCAACTGATCCTGGTAACACTCATTTTAGGTAGGTAAGAGGTAATATTGCCTCCATTTCCAAGATAGAAAATGAAACCAGAATAAAGTGACTTTCCTGAGATTGTTTCCTAACTGCCTCTAGAGTTCTAATGAATCTAGCAACAATTGCTGCTTAACGCCCCAGATAAGGTTTACTGTCTCTTTCCTGTGACTTCTCTCAGAATTAGCTACTTTTTTTTGTACTCAGATTTCGGGGGGGGGGGGGGGGGGGGGGG
>JAQQSZ010008866.1:0-12924 GCA_028646595.1 Phalanger gymnotis
GCCTTTCAAGGCATTCTTCTCCTCATTGGCTTTTTGGAGCTCTTTTGACATTTGGATTAGTCTGTTCTTGAAGGTGTTATTTTCCTCAGTGGTTTTTTTTGGGTCTCTTTTAGCAAGTCATTGAGTTGTTTTTCATGGTTTTCTTGTATCACTCTCATTTCTCTTCCCAATTTTTCCTCTACTTCTCTTACTTGCTTTTCCAAATCCTTTTTGAGCTCTTCCTTGGCCAATTCATATTTTTCTTGGAGGCTTTTGATGTAGGCTCTTTGACTTTGTTGACTTCTTCTGGCTGTATGTTTTGATCTTGTCACCAGAAAAGGAATCTAAAGTTTCAGTTTGAGTCTGAGTTTGAGTCTGAGTTCATTTTTGCTGCCTGTTCATGTTCCCAGCCAATTACTTGACCCTTGTGCTTTTTGTCTGGATATGACTGCTTGTAGAGTAGAGAGTACTTTGTCCCAAGCTTTAGGGTCCAAGCACTGCTGTTTTCAGAGCTAGTTCTACTCTACCATCACCCCAGGCTCTGTCACAGCAGTGCTCCTCCTTCCCCAAGAACTGCCAACCAGAACTGCAATGCAAATCCAAGCAGGGCACAGCAAGAGAATCTGCCTTTTTGCCCACAAAGTGCTCCTTGCACTCCTGCTCTGATCCCCTGCTTGAGTCTTCCCACCATGTGAGCCAGGGACTGGGGAAGCAGCTGGAGCTGGAGCTCTGGAAGGAGCCTCAGGAACTTCCTGCTGCTGCCACTGCCACTGCTGTACCACCTTTGCCACACCCAGGGCTGGTGGCCAGACTGCTCTGAACTCGATTCTGCAGTTTCCCTCCAACCTACTCTTTGGCATTTGTGGGTTGAGAAGTCTGGTAAATGCCAAAGCTCACTGATTCGTGGGCCCAAGCCCTGTTCCAGCTGGCTGACTCTGGGTCTGGTCTGTCCTGATGTGGCCCATGCTAGGCTGCACTCTGCTCCCAGCACTGTGTGATAGACCATTCCTGGTGACCATCCAGGCTCTCCTGGGCTGGAGAACTGTTTCCTTCTGCTATTTTGTGGGTTCTGCATCTCTACAATTTGTTCAGAACCATTTTTACAAGTGTTTGGAGGGATTTGGGGGAGAGCTTAAGCAAGTCCCTGCTTTCCAGCTGTCATCTTGGCTCCACCCCCATGCTTCCCTTCCTCTTAAAAGATGGTGAGCAATTTGATATGGGTTACATATGTGTAATCATATAAACCGTTCTTCTCTGTTAGTCATGTTGTGAAAGAAGAAACAGACCAAAAAAAAAAACCCAAAACCAAACAAACCCTCTATTATTATTTCTAATGCACCTACAGATATGTGGGGTCTGTTAGATGTATCCTAGAATATCCTCCTGGGCCAGGAAGGCTCTTATTAGGATGCACCTGTTGGTGGGGGCAGATTCCCCAGTCTCAATTACCTGATTATGGTAGCCACCCTTGCTTTTCTGTCTTCCCTGCTCCACTTCTTACTTGTTTCTTCTCTGCCATTTCTATGAGGTCCTGGTGCAGGAGAAAGCAGGATGAAGGTCTAGAAACTTGCTCACTTGATCCTCCAAGGCCCACCCATGACACCTTTCCAGACTCTCTCCTGGTAATATTCTTTCTTGGTCTTCTAGTTCTGAATGGCAAAGACTAGTTCTTGCTTGGATTGGTTGGGTAGGTCTGTCTGCCCTCAGAACGCCTATTCATACCCTGGTCTCTAGACTGGTACAAATCTGAGTCAGAAAAAAGTTCACTATTATTATCTCCTCCCCGGCCCCCAAACTCTTTGACTTTTCTGACCGATTTGGTTTTCAATAACTCAGTCTGAAAGAAGGTGGCTCTGAGGTTCTGAGCAAGCAAGGCAAATGTTAAATGTTAAGAGGACACACCTGTGGATCAATAATCCTTCAATTCCACAAAAGGCCCTTCATGGCAAATTTCTGGGTTTAGGGAGCAGAGTTTACTTGGAAAGATATATTGTTGTTGTCTTTTTTCCAAGAGACAAAATTGTAAAGATCAGTCAACATAGAAGATGGATAAGGGAAGGGTGGAGGGGGAAAGGTTTAATTCAAAGTAGCCCTTGGTAAAGTGTATAATTTGAAAATCGCAGTGAGTAGTGTAGATGTGCTCTCCATGGGAGAGTCTGAATACATCTACTACTTCTCTCAGTTCTAGAGGTGCCCCTGAAGGTTTGGGGGCCTCTCATGTAATATCATTGCAGTTTAAGCTCCCATTCTACTTTGGTTTCCACCACTGTTAGCTACCAATGACTAGTAATCCACTTCCATTTAACAACCTAATATTGATTAGATTTTACAAAGGACTATTTACTTTGAAAACAGAGTAAGAACAGAAGTATGAACCAACCCCCCATCCACAACTCCTCGGGGAGGTATGTGCCCTGACATCTTAGTCTCTAGAGAGAGTGAGCTCAGATTGAATGCAGCTTCTATATAGTGTCGGCCCCACTAAGTTCAGTCCACATGTGGCAATGCTTCTTGGATGATCCCTCATATCAGCCATCTCTGAGGTATTAGGATTCTCAGCTCAGAAATGAAAGTAAAGGGACATAAAAAAGCAGGACAAGCTTAGTAACCCCAACCCCAGCAACAGCCCCTCCCATAGAAAGACAGCAGAGTGTCAGGGACAGAGTTTCCTATTTGGCAGAAGAAATCTGCAGGTTGGTGATTGGTTCCTCATTCTGATATTTATTGGCTAAATGAATTTGGCCAAGGAACTTAAGGTCCTTGAGTCTTCATTTTGTCATCAGGAAAATGTCTAGAACTGGGTGATCATTGTATTATCTACCTCACAAAGTTGTTTAGCCTCTCTCCTACAGCTTTTATGTATTGTTTCCTTCCTTATAACTCTAACCGAAGGTTCTTGAGGACAAAGTGTCTCTAGGTTAAAGAATCTAGCACAGGACCTGGCACACATTGTAGGCACTTTAGAATAGGCTGATGATTGGCTAATTGATTTTAATTAATTAATTAAAACATTACTCTTGCTGCTGCTTCTACTAATATTATTACCACTGTTCCTGCTACTGCCATTCCTCCTCCTCTTCCTCCTCCTCCTACCACCACTCAGCACAGTGCTTGGCACATAGTAGGTCCTTAAAGCCTTGCTGTCTCCCCCACATCCCCTTTATGCCTAATATTTCTACAGTGCTCTATAGTTTGCAAATCACTTTGTACGTGTTATCTCTGAATCCTCCCAACAACCCTTGTTAAGTAGATGCCAAGGAAACTGACAGGATGCAGCCAGGTAATGTGTCCAAGGTCATACAGCTAGTAAGGATCTGAGGCAGGATTTGGCTCAGGCCTTTCTGACTTTAATTCTCTCTTGAATTCTACCAACTCTGCCACTTACAAAGTGCCATAGTATTTTGGAATGGCTCTCTAGCCCCCAAATATTTTCCTTTGCTCTTTGATGATTCAAGTATTCAAGTTCAGGAATAAAAGAGAGGAGGACAACAAAAGGAAGACAACCAGAATGGAGAAAGCCTTTGGGTCCACATCATATCAACATCAGCTGAGGAAACTGGATGTGTTTAGACTGAAGACTAGGAGTTGGGGTAGTCATTGGTCATTGCACTGCCACATCATACTGCCTCTGTGGAGGACAAAGACATTGTCACTCTCTTTCTTGTTTCTCTTTGGTGACCAGTGGCACATACATTTGCAGATCTGTTGCCTGTATCCAAGTACGGTCTGTGATACAGAGGTTTTATATGAACAAGGAGCTGATTTAGAGTGGTCCCAACTTTGGGTCATAATGTCATTGCCATGCAATAAACAAAACCAATCTCACTCCTAGAGTAGTGAAGCCAAGGATTCTACTCCATAATGGTGGACATACTACTTATTGCTGGGAGTGGAGATAGCTATGCTTTCTACTATGTATCATAGGTTTTCAAGAAATATGTTAGAAGGAATGGTCAGACCAGGCATAGTGGTAGACATCTTTTGTCCCTGTTCCTGGAGAGGATAAGACCAGTGAATCTCTTGAGTTCAGCACTTTTGAGGTATAGGGGAACTAAGCCAGTTGGGTGTCTGTCTGCTTTAATTCATACACCAATGGGATGAGTCTACAGGAGCTGGAAGCTACCAGGATTCCTAAGGGGGATGAACCAGCTCAGGATGGAAAGGAAACTGGTTAAATGTTTCCATGTCAATTAGCAGTGGGGTTGGGTATAGACCTGTGAATAGCCACTACTCTTCCAGACTGAGCCATATTACGGAAACCCAGTGTCCGTAAAAAAGACAAGCTAAAATATATCTTAGGAATCTAATACAAATGCATTTACAGATAAGAAAATTGAGGTCCTGAGAACAGAAAAGACTTAAAAACTTCCTAATAATTGTGCTGCCCCTAGGTATGCCCATACTAGGAGACTAAAGGATGGATGACCACTGGTTATAGATTTTGTTGGAAGGGGCAGGATTCTTGTTACGGGTATGAGTTGTTGGTGGCTTCTGAGGGTTGGCTCCAGAGTCAGAGAACCTGGGTTACCCCAGCTCTAATGCTTGTTACCTGTGTGACCTAGAACAAGATATCTTACCTCTATGAGTTTCAGGTTCTTTATCTGTAAAATAGAGGGTTGGACTGGGTGACTTAGAGGATCCTTCCGACCCAACGTCTAGGATCCTGTGAACCCATGAATCCTTCAATTCCAAAGTCACACAGGGAGTCAGGAGTACAGCTGTACTTCAAGCACAGGTCTTCTCACCAGAAATTCAGACCCACACCCTTGCTAGTGCCTAACTTCCCACCTCAAGACAGGCTATAACACCTAGAGGAGTCCTAGATCTTGGTGTTTTTAATAACAAAGGGTCATATATTGAGACATTGGTAAATATTGGTTCAGTAACTGAGCCTTGGGACCTATGTACAAAACTTTCCCTTCTCAGCCTCCAACAGAAAATGGGGAGTAGAAAAGAGAGGGGGTTGGTAGGGGCTTCACTGTGTTTAATGTTATTCCAGCTCTCCAGAGTAATGGCAGAATACAGAACTTAGCTGATAACAGCTTCTGCAAGATTACTAGCAGGTGTATGTGTTCATATGTATGTGTGTGTGTTCTAAAACTATTCAGCAAAGCTGGGTACAGGTAAATAGGGTTGGGGGAGAGGCCCTTAATAGATTCAGGGATGGCTCCACCCCAAGTTGGCTGCCCCTAAGTACAGTCTTTCATTTACTAATATCTTTCAATGATCATCTACCAATCTGTAGCCAACAGAGGCACAGGACAATTCAACAGTGCAGGAATGGTTTTGATTGCAGGGAGAGCTGCCATTTCCTTCCTGTTCCCTTGTCTGTATAATCACACTGGATAGAGGCTTCTCTGGTCAGAGGAGTTCAGGGATGATAGAGACTTGGTACCATTTTTGTGCCCGTGCCTCCCCCCCATCAATCCTGCACTAATTTCTCCCCCCTGCATTAATCTTTTTAGTCATTTATCATCCTTGGGGCTTCCTGCCTCCTCTAAATCATGGGGGTCATAGACTTGCTTTCATGACCACCGACCTGAAAGGAGCTGCTAATATTTGTCCCCAGAGATAAATATGGGACTTTGGGCTCAAGAGCCCTCTCATCTTCCCACCTAGGTTGCCATGGGGCTCCCGTTTGAAGGCAGTGCTTTACTGTTTCCTTTATCCCTGCTGTCTTTTTGCTTTCCTGATTTTAGGGGAGGGAGTATTAGAGATGGAAGAACCTTCTGAGCTTCAAAAAGTCAAGGCCCAGTAATGTAAGTCCATGGCAGAGACTGATGTAGCTGAGCCAGGTGTGGAGCCATTCCCTCCCCAAGGACCAAACTACATCACACAAAACAGTATCAAATCAACCCAGCAGCTGAGATGTTCTATCCTGTAAACAAAGTGGTTCACCAAATTCAGGAGGAATCATGGTGGTGTAAGCACCCACCACAGCCTCTTTGCGTAACCCCACTTTTCCCAGGGACAGTGGTAGTTTAGAAGAGAGTATGAACCAGTTCCAGGAATTATGTTTGTACTTCTGCTCTGGTAATATGTTTTCAGCAAATTTTCCTTAGTAAAAAGACAATTTCTGTAATTTTGTTATCAGTGGTCTCAAGACTGGAGGGACTTTCTTAATCCTTGCCAGTGATAGTAGGCTGAGCCCCAGAGGGAGGCTGCTCAGTTTCATTTAACAGTCCTAGGATTTGGAAGGAAGTTTTCTAGAATGGCAGCCCTTAAGCTCTTATCAGTGTGTGCCCCCATTGCCTGTCAGCTGATTACAATTTATCAACTAGACTTAATTGGCTTTCAGAAATGAATATTTACTGAGGTGGTATAGTAAAAAACAGCTGGTATGAAATATTTCCCCCAGTGTCAAAAGCTGCCAACACTTAGGTTCCCAAGGTTCCTCTCTGGTAAAGGGAGAAAGGATGTCAAAAGCAGGCCTTTTCACTCCTCCCCTGAAGTTTCAAATGATTCCTTCTCAGGCATTTCCCTGGAATGTTCCCTCCTCCCTGTGGATTGTGCTCCTCCTATGCTTTGGCAGGAATTGGGGCCAACTTTCTTTTACTCCAGAGAGGGTCAGCAATGGACTCATTTTGTGAGCCCCTCTTCCCTCCCAGAGAATTTCGCCAAGGAGAGTAGAGAGCCAGAATCCATGTCCTTTGAATTAAAATGATGACCAGTGGACATGTGGGGATGATCAGTAGTCAATAGCATTTTGAACACTATGTCTCTTTCCAAGAGAAATTTACCCAGTCTGGTTTCCTCCTCAGGAGGCCCCTTTTCCATGGGCTTAGGGGATTTGGGTTAGGAGGGTGACTTACTGAAACATCAGATGCATCCCCACCCTGAAGATTGTCTTCTACTTGAACTAAAGCATAGGATCCCAGAAACAGGTCAGCTTTGTTCCAACAGGCCAGAACATCCTGAGGACTGGGGGTGGGGTGGGGAGGAAGAAGGGGAGCAGTTTCCTGAGGACCTCAGCCCACTCCATCACTGAGATGCACTTTTGACCCTTCCCCAAAACTACATTGTCTCATTCTGTAAGGAAACTCTGATATATATACGTGTGTGTGTGTGTGTGTGTGTGTGTGTACATACACAGGTATATATGTATAAATTCTCCCACCAAAGGGAAACATCAAATGGCCCCTAGTCCTTAAAGCCCCTCTCCTTGACTGGTTTCTTCATTTTTACTAATCACATCTTGCTTCCCAGAAGCCTCACTGCAAACACCAGCAGTCTGTGGCTTCCTGTATGACATAGTTCACAAAGATGAAGGATTGTGGGGTTTAGAGGGAGCCTGCTGCTCACGGTCCCCAGAATTAATGGAGAACACTGGGCCAAATTGGAGCATGGCTTTTTATTTTATTTTATGTAATCTATGGCATTTCCTTGCTTGGAGAGGAAAGAGGAGGGGGAAGGGAAGGAAGAAGCTTCCTATAGTAGCCTGCACCCTCCTTCAGACACTATGAGATCCCCAGAAAAATCTCCCCCAGCCAATGGCCCCAAGCAAACTCAGGCCTCAGATACCCAAACGAAGCTCATCAATGTCCTTTGGGGCCAATGGAGTGGCAAGTATATTGTCCTTGGATCCAGGAGAGTGGAAGTTCTTATCCTATCTGTGCTCTGAACTTGCCATGTGACCTTAGGCAAATCACTTGACATCTCTGGTTCCGATTTTCTTCTATGTGAAACAAAGGGGTTAAATTTAGTCATCACTTACTCTTATAAGGAAGAGACCTTAGAGGTCGACAGTCAATGCATCACCAGCATTTCTTAAGCTCCTCCTTTGTGCCAGGCACTCTCCTGGGAGTCCAAATATGAATGATGAGACAACAAACAGCTAACATTTTGATGGGAAAATAGAACACAACAGAAGGTGAGAGTAAATCAGAAAATAGGTTTTGTTGTTTAGTCATTTTCAGTCATATCTGACTTTTCGTGACCCCTTTCGTGGCTTTCTTTGCAAAGATACTATAGTGGGTTTGCCATTTCCTTCTCCAGTTTGTTTTATGGATGAGGAAACTGAGGTAAACAGAATTAAGTAACTCGTCCAGGGTCACATGGCTAGTAAATTTAAACTCAGGTCTCCCTGACTCCAGGTCCCATGCTCTATCCACTGTGCCACCTGGCTTCTCCTAGCTGGGAAAATAGGAGTGGGAGGACAACTAACAATTACGGGAGAGGCAAAGGCTTCCTACAGGAGTTGGCATAAGAGTTGAGCCTTGAAGGAAAATGGAGATTCTAAAAAGTAAATAGGATGGGGAGAACATTGCAAGTATTGGGAACATCTCTCCAGGGCCCAGGTGTTCCACTGGAGGACATTTCCTTCACATTGCCATCCAGCTGTTCATGAGCAATCTTGGGGCCTGGGTATTTTCCAGGTTTCCCGTCTACCCAACTGCCATATCATCTAGCTCACATCCCTCCATCTTCTCTCTAGGAAACCTTTCCTAAAATTCCTTTATCTACCAGGGATTTCATCAGGGCAGGGAGCCCTCCAGGAGGAGCTTCCTCTCCCAAGGCCCATTTAGACCTCTTCTTAGCTTCTGTGGCCTGAGGGCACTGAGATGTGCAGTGACACACAGCTGGGATGGGTCAGAGGTTAGACTCAAACCAGGGCTTCCTGATGTCCAGGTCAGCTTTAAAAAACAAATGTTGCTATGCTGTTTCCCCACTAACCAGACTCTGGCAGTCTACTACCATTGGCAAATAAGAAAGGCTGTCAGTCTGACCAACAATAATGTTCTAGATAAAGGCATGTTACCACAGTCTCATCAATTTAGAGGAGGAAGTGACCTTTGAGGTCATCAACTTCAACCCCCTAATTTTACATAAAAGCCCAGAAAAATCAAAAGACTTTCCCAAGGTCAGACTGAGAGTAAAGTGATCAAAATGATAAGAAGTAGTCAAGGCAGCAGTGGAAGCCAGACTCAGTGGATGAAAAGTCTGCAGGTGCAGCAGCCCTTGAGCTAAGAGTTGGTTGTGACTCTGCCAGGCTGCCTCTGTGCTTTGTTAGATATTGGCCACACCTTGCGTTCTAGACTTCTGGAATCCTGGGACTGGAGGATGCTCCATGCTGGAGCTAGGCAATAATGACAATATAGACAGTGATTGTAAACATGCCTATATAGTTCTGTATGGCAAAATATAGATACTTTCCATATAGAAGGTAGAAGTAAACTATTTATTCAGACACCAGAGAACCAGATCCAAAAACCAATAAGTCCAATCCATGATAACTGCGAAGAAATCAATATACATTATCACAGCAGAGAAAGACTCCATCTCAAAACCATTCACCGCCCCCCTACCCAGGGCCTTGTCATCAACAAACACTCACAGCACAGCCAGCACACATCTGCTCTCTCCCTCGGTTCTAACTGCTCTCAGCATTTCCTTCACCACCCTTCCAGTTCCTCTCATTCAGCAAGCTCCTCCCACCACATGTGACTTAGGCTTCCTGTGACATAAGAAGGTCACATGGGCCTATTAATGAATGGGAAAGATCTTCAAATTTAAGTTACAGTTACAGGTGGCTGCTTCACATGGCTATGGTTTTTCTCTTTATTATTTAATTAGCTTCACTTGTCTGGGTGGTGGCAAGTAGGGAGGGGACTCCAAACACCAACCCATGGTGAGTTTTGTTCAGACTAGGGACATTTGGATCTGTGTCAATATAGAAAGGACCCACAGCAATGAAACCAAAGGTTATTAATGTGTTCACAAAGTGGTCTGATGAGGGCAGTGTGTGTGTGTGTATGTGAGTGTATATTTGAGTGAATATATATGTGTGCATGTGCATATGTGTATATGTGTGTGAGTGTGTATATGTGTACAAGTGCAAATGTGTGTGTGCATGTATGTGTGTATGTGAGTATATGTATATGCTGTATGTTTACATGTGTGTATTGTGTGTGTGCTATATGTATGTATGCATCTGTGAGTATTTGTGTATGTAAGTGTATATGTACGTGTACATGTGTGCATAAGGATTTGATTGTGTATATGTTTGTGCAAGTATGTATGTCTACATGCATGTGTGTGAGTATACTATATGTGTATATGCGTGTGTGCATGTGTGTGTGTGTATGTCTGGGGGGGCAGGTAGGAGAAGGGAGCAGGGGGCAGGTTCTGTTCATCCAGGTTAACGTGGATCCCTGGTTTTTGGAGCCAGTCATTCAGTGAGGCCACTTTTCTCTCGTTTCCCCTCATATCTCTCCCTCTAGGTCCTTGATGCAACCCTGGGTTCCTGATGACAGGAAGACTACAGCATTGAGCTTTGGGCCTGGATTTGTGGCCAGCTCAGAAAGCTCTTCCCAAGTCAGTTTCAATTCTTCATGCTTGTTACTTCCTGGCCACCCCTACATTGTGGCACTATGAAAATGCCTTTTACTTTTCTTCACCTCCCTCCCCCATCATCCATCTTTTCTACCCTCGCTCTGAGAATAGTAATCACACCCACACCACCGTTCCTGGTAAGGCCATACCAATCACCAATCACCATCTGGATGACAAGTCTGGTTCAAACCCCCCTCCCTGGCCAACACTCCCCTATATGGGTGACCTGACTTTGTTAGAATTAAGCTTCATGAGAGCAGGGGCTATGTTGCTTGCTTGTATGAGTAGCTCTATCATTTAGAATAGTACCTGACACATAATAGGCATCTAATATTTCTTATCCTTCCTTCATTCATTCAAGGATATCATTAAATGTTTTGCTGGTCTGTAGGACCCTTGAGAAGTCCAAACTTCTATCATCTCAGGGATCATCAAAAGAATGCATTGTTGAAAGAACTCCTTGGAAGGGGCTTGGGACTATCCTTCCTTAGGGTGAATTTAAGTTACAACATTAAAATAATATATCAAGCTCTGTTGTTGCCACGGACCCTCCATCATTAGTCACTGGGTCTGATAGCACCTTTTTGGAGCACTTGGACCCACTCATCCATGAACCTCTTTTCCTACTAGATGCCCCTTGACACCTCGAGATCATCACAATACAGGGAAAGATGACACTCATAACTCTAGACCAGAGTTGCCAGCTCCCCCAGGTAGGTCAATATCATCACCATCTTCTTTAACTTGTGAAACTTCTAGATAACCTTGGGTTCACTGCATAGTCTTTCTTGTAGTGGGACTCCAGTCTAACGGTTGGCATTGGAATCAGGAGTTTTCTACTCTTGGGATCACTGCTGAGGGATCTTGGGGACAGTTTCCTAATTTCTTTGGGTTACGCTTTCACAGTGATGGTGGCGTCTGACTCCATCAGCCACCCAGGAATGTGGAGATAAAGCAGTTAATATGTGAGGGCCTGAACCTATTTCTTCCTATGTTGACTCTTTCTGGTCTGTTGCTTCTCTGTTCCCTCAAAGAGTGCCCCCCCTCCCTGCCCCCACTAGGCCTGTTGATCTGCATTACATTGCTTCAGGAAAGGTCTAGTCCTACCAAAAGCCAAATTTGCAAAGCTCTTCAGGTAGTCACCATGGCCTGAGGGGAGAGGAGCTCCCAAGTGCCTCTTTCTCTGGTGAGAGCTGTTCTTTGCAGGACCAGTCATGAAGCTCATGAAGCCCTCCAAGACATTAGAGTAATAATAACTCCACCGGGGCAGTGTCAGAGTGAATAATATCACCTTCCTTGAGCTGCATTCACCTTGTTCCTCCACAGCTTCAGCTGCAGGGGATGATGAGCTAATCCCCTCAGGCACCAGCACATTTCTTTTGTAATTTCTATTTTTAAAAGTAAGAATAATCCTTTACTATAAGTTTTGACACTTTCTGTCAAAAGAACATTCTTCAGGCACTTTGTCATTGTGCCCTCGCCTGCAGCGTGGGCATCCTGACATCACGCCCCACAGGAGGATGGGAGCACAGAGCATGCAACTTTCCGAAGGCCATGACAGAGAATCACTGTCAGAGGGAGAAGGATGCCCCAACATCTGGTCTGCTGGAACACGCACCTTTGCTTGGGGAGATTGTCTTCCAGCCTGGGCCTGAAAACAAAGGCAGGGCTTTCTGGGTCCCTGAAAGGAGAGAGGAAATCATAATTGATCCAAACTTTCTGGAGAACTGAGAAAGCTGAGGGCATGTCCCTCCACAAGGGAATCAGTCTTTTCAGTCCCATCCAACTCTTCCTGACCCCAATTGGGGTTTCCTTGGCAAAGATGCTGGAGTGCTTTACTGTTTCCTTCTGCAGCTCATTTTTACAGACAAGGAAACTGAGGCAAACAGAGTAAGAGACTTGCCCAGGGTCACACAGCTAGTATGTATCTAAGGATGGATTTGAACTCAGGTCTTCCTGACTCCAGGTCCAGTGCTCTATCCCCTGCACTACCAGCTGCCCCAGAGGTGAAAGTTACTATAAACCCATTCAATCACACTCAGCAACCACAGATCTAAGTCCTATTGTGAATAAAGGCTGAGAAGAAAGTCACAAAATGAAAACAAAACCAGGCCTGGCCTCAGAGCTAGCAATCTACTCCTCCTTCTTAGTCTCCTGCGTTGGTGCATCATCTAGAACCTGCCTGTCACCTCCGAGGGTTTCCCCACAAGTCAGTCCTCAGTCCTCTTTTTTTTTCCATTTTTTCATGTATATTTAATTTATTTAATATATTTAGTTTTCAGCACTGATTTTCACAAGAGTTTCAATGACAAATTTTCTCCCCATTTCTACCCTCCCTCCCACTCCAAGATGGCGTATATTCTGGTTGCCCATGCCCCAGTCAGCCCTCCCATCTGTCACCCCACTCCTCTCCCATCCCCCCTCTCCCTTCTTCTCTTGTAGGGCAAGATAAATTTCTATGCCCCATTGCCTGTGTATCTTATTTCCTAGTCGCATGCAAAAACTTCTTTTTGTTGTTGTTTTTGAATGTCTGTTTTTAAAATTTTGAATTCCAAATTCTCTCCCCTCTTCCTTCCCCACCCACTCTCCCTAAGAAGGCAGGCAATTCAACAT
>JAQQSZ010008867.1:0-12924 GCA_028646595.1 Phalanger gymnotis
TCATTACCACCTTCAGACCACATAATGCTAGAACCACCAGCTAGCTTAACTTAGACGTATTAAGATATTCTCAAATTCCATACAATATACCCCATTCAAAAAAGGTAACAGTTGTTTAGCTGTGTAGGTCATTCATAATTATATCATTTTGTTATTCATATTTCATTTTTATTTCAATTTTTCATACTTATAATGAACATGGTGCTTCAAAGTGTGTGGTCTTTGGGAACAGCTGTCTGGTAGGGGAGCTCTTTTTTCCTGGGTCCAAGGGTATTATGGTAAGGTTATATATAATACATAAAAAAAGATAATTTGAAGACTGAGGATATTAGTAGTGGGGGGAGGAGGTGAGAAAATCTACATGTAGAAGTGAGAGTTGAATTGAGTTTTGAAAAATTCCAAGAGAGAGGATTTCTGAGCATTGGAGGCAGTCAGTGGGTATTGATAAGACTTGGCCACTAACTAGGATGATGAGGGAAGAGCTAAGGGTGACATTGAAATTACACATCCGGGGGAAGCTAGGTGGTGAAGTGAGTAGAGCACCAGCTCTGGAGTTGGGAGTCCCTGAGTTAAAATCTGACCTCAGACACTTGACATGCTTCCTAGCTGTGTGACCTTGAACAAGTCACTTAACCCCAATTGCTCTGCCTTCCCCCTTCAAAAAAAAAGAAAAAAAAAGAAATTCCACACCTGAAAGGTTAATGATATCCTGCACAATAATAGGGAGGATAAGAAGGGTTTTGTTGTTTGTTTGTTTTATTGAATGTGTGTGTGTGTGTGTGTGTGTGTGTGTGTGTGTGTCCACGTGGAAGAGAGAGATAAGTTCTCATGTTGAACTTGATTTCCTTGAGATATATATGGTCAGAATGTTTAATAGGTAGTTGGCAATGTAGGCCTAGAGCTCAGCAGAGTGATTAAATCTGGACATAAATCTAGGAATAATCAATAGACACAATAATTAAGCCCTTAGGAATAGATGAGATCACCAAATGAGATGATATAGAGAAAAGAGGTCCCATGATAGTCTTAAGTGATAACCACAGTTAGTGCGCATGAAATAAACAATGATGCCCCAAAGGAAACTGAGGAGAAGCATCATCCAGGTAGTAGGAAAATCAGCAGAGAGTGATAGCATGAAAGCAAAAGCAGGGATATCAAAAAGGCTGAAGAGTGAGATGAAGCCATTAGATTTAGCAATCAGAGATCATTGATGCCTCTGGGGAGAGTGGTTTCACTCAAGCAATGAGGTCCTCAACTAGACTGGAGAGGGTTCAGAGGGCAATGATAGGAAAGGAAGTGGAGGCACAGAATAAAAATAACTGTTCTAAGAAATTTGACTGAAAAATGGAGAGATATAGGAAAAATTAGCAGGGATGGTGGAATCCAGCAATTTTTTTTTAAGGAGAGAAGAGACGGGTATATTTGTAAGCAGAATAGAAAGAACCAGTAGACAGTGAGAGAATAAAAAAACAGAAACATAGGGAATGATAATGGGGGCAACCTACAAGTAAGGATGCATGAAGACAGTAGGGCCTGGCAAGAAGAGATCAAGTCTTCGTTAGAGAATAGGATAAAGGAAAAAAATGGTAGAAGATAATCTCGAGGGGCTTTGAGATTAAGAAGAGGCTTTGTCAACTGATGAGGAGGAGAGTAACAGCTGTTGTTTAGTCATTTTATTCATAGATGACTCTTTGTGACCCCATTTTGGCAAAGATACATGGGTGATTTGCCCTTTCTATGGTGATTGTCCAGAATTGGGGATATGAACAAAGATGCCAAATGCATCTCAATTAATTTGTTGAGGATACTAAATATTTAACTAGAGGAAGAGTATATCAGTGGCTATGGGATGGAATATGCCTTTAACTTTCTTTCTCTGAATCATCATATTTCTTTCTCTCTGGGATTTATTTTGAGGGGTAAAGGAGTAGTAACTTTCATCATCTCTAGCAGAAATTGTGAACTTCTTGCATCTGATATATATGATGACCGAAATGAGTTTATGGCCAGATATCAAAGTCCTAGCTAATTCTTCTGCTTTGTATTTCTTTCCCAAGCGTAGGTTACTGAGCAGCAATTCTGACATGGACATTGTCAGCCTTGCAGGCAGCCATGCAAATTCAAGATGTCAGGAGCTCTTGAATTCCTCAGCTGGTTAAGGCTACACTATGGGAAGTGTCCCCCTAGAAATAACTATAGCAATTCTTGAAGGAAAAAATGGTCTTCTCTTGGAGGAGGAGCTGAAATCTTGGCTTAGCTTTCCAGAAGCCATGGACTTTAAGCAACATAATATGGAGTCAAACGTCATTCACGATCTAACAAAATGCTTCATATTTTGATGGTTTAAGGAGCAAGTTCCCAGAGGGGTATTATTAATAATAGTTATGCTGCTGCTTCATGTATGTCTTTTCCAAGTGGCGTTTCTGAGGTTTTTTTTTTAAATAATTCTTTTGTATGGAGGAAATACATAGCTGAACTAAATAGCACTTTGAGTACCTTTTCAGGTAGAGAGACCCAAGACATGAACCCAAGCTATGCTCAGTAATTCTTCCTAGGGATCTGGCTGGGGAAGAGAATAAAGAACCAGAGAACTGGAGAAAAACAAAAAAATAAAAACAAAAAATAACTAAATTCTATCTTTGTTGGCCTCATTCCCCTAGGATTGAAGCAGTCCACACACTTGAGATGTGCGGGCAAATTTCTTTTAAGACTTCTTAAAATGTGATGTGTAGACTTTACTACTACTACTGCTACTACTACTACTACTACTACTACTACTACCACTTCTATCCTTCAGGCCATCCAAAGATTCTTAATTTTTTTCCTTGATCTGCTTTTCAGATCAGTTTTTCCCCCTGTGACATGTCTTATGCTTTCTTCTATTTTTTCAGTCTTTTTTATTTGTTTTAATATTTCTCATTGCATAGAATCACTGACTTCTATTTGGGCTGATCTATTTTGGCAAGGTTTTGTATCTCTTATGCCAAACTGTTAATTCCCTTTCCAATTTTTTTCTTCTTCCACAATTCTCTTTTCCAATTTTCCCTCTAGTTCTGTCTTTTTTCATTTATTGGAAAAAACATTTAATTATTTTTTCTTAACTTGTTTCAGCTCTTCTTGGAATTCTTGTTGAATTTGTACCTAAGCTGTATTTTTCTCTGAGGCATGGTGGTAGATGTTTTGGAGTCATTCTCTTCATCTGAGTTAATGTAATGAGCATCCCTGTCATCATGATAGCTTTCTATGGTGCTATCCTTTTTCCTTTGTTTGCTCATTCTTGTAGCCAACTTTGGACTTGATGTTAGAGTCAGGTCCTGTGCATTTCTGGATGGAAGATCTCAGATGATCTTGCTGCTGCTTTCTTGGGATATTAAGTGTTGTCTTATTCCAATAATTTAGTGACAGCTCAGACCAAGAATATTCAAGTTTTGAGTGTTCCTAAATTGTCTGATCCAGGGCAAAGATTGGTTGCCATCTCCCTGTTTTGAGCTCTGAAATTTTGGGTCTAAGCAACAGCAGACTGCTGCTGGTTTCAGCCACTTTGAGCCAGAAGCTCTGTTGGCTCAATGTGACAAAACTCAATGCTCTGCTTTGGTCTGGGATTTCAGCACTCGTTTTTCCTCTGCAAATGTCATAATGAGCTAAAGCTGGAACTAAGACCACTGTGCTCCTGGGGTCTGAGTCACACTACTGTCCCTTGCTTCTGAATTTTCTTCTTTCAGGCACACAACCCAGGATTTATGATTGCTCCCTATCCTAGAAAGTCACTCTTGGCCACTAGTTCCTTCCTCAGGTCATCTTTGCTCTATGACCCAGAACTGGTTAGTAAGTGACAAAGTTGATGCTAGATGGTTTCTATTTCCATTGAGGTGCTCTAGTATGGGTTTGGGACCTTCTTTTTTCCTCCTAACCAGCTTCTCCGTGGGCTAGAGTGCTTTGTGTAGATCCTCCTAGCAAGACACCATCTCCAGTATCCGCAGACCTCTCAGTCTGCCTCTTTATGGTAACCTGAGCTGAAGAAAAAGACTCACTGTGACTCCTTGGATTTTCCTATTACAATTCAATGTTGTGCATTTTCTAAATTTGTTTGGAAGAGATTTTGTTGTTGTTGAGGAGGGAGCTAGATATAGCTCTTCCTTCTACACTATCCTCTTGGATCTATCCCATCCTGTGTGTGTGTTGTTAAATGTGTATCTACTTTTTGTGTGCATTTGTTTATATGTACAGCCATATATACATTTATAAATATATAGACACATATACATGAACATGTTCATGTATACATACAAAATATGCATATAATACCACAGATTACATATACCTAAAACATATATGATGTAAAACATTGTATGTAGTATATACTTTTCTATATAAGTAAATATGTAGATAGCTATATACATATGAGCATGTCTTCCATATGGATAATCACAATTTATCAGACACAAAATTTTTACACACATTATATATAAATAATATACATTATATGAGTATGTATATGTGCATATATGAGTACTGATTTTTTTATATATGAGTGTTTTATTTTCCCAAAAGAATATAGACCATTTGTAGACTGGAATTATTTCATTTTTATATTTCATTCCCAACATCTAGCCAAGTATCTACCACATAGTAGG
Organism: Phalanger gymnotis; assembly: GCA_028646595.1. Lineage (NCBI taxonomy): Eukaryota > Metazoa > Chordata > Mammalia > Diprotodontia > Phalangeridae > Phalanger > Phalanger gymnotis. The sequence continues at coordinate 4,635 of JAQQSZ010008867.1, forward strand.
TGCTTCATAAATCTTTGTTGAAAGCTTGATCAGATACAATTCATTTATCTCATTTTTTGTTCCTTTATTGTTTGTAGACATTAATTCTGATAATTCTGATTGTACTCAGGTTTGTCTAGGAATGAGAAATATTGAATAACTTAACTTACAGTTAAAAATGCCCCTGAGTATATACATAATTCCTGTCTGCTTCAAATTAGCTTGACTATTGCAAGAGGCTTGTATTAAAGATATGATTTTCAGTAAATTGGGAGAAAATTGATAACTTCCTCATTGTCCATAGATTAATCAAAGAATACATGCCAAGTCTTCTTATCAGAGTTAACTACCACTACTAGTTTTTCTAAAAATTTCAATCTTATGTCTTTCCTCTTCTTATTTCAAAAGAAAAGAAAGAAAGAAAAGTTATATACCTGTATAACTCTGGATTATATGAAACCCTTATTTCACTGTTTATTTTTTAGAATCAGAATGGAGAAATTTTTCCTTTATTCTATCAAACTTACTTAAGCTGCCTTTTTTACATTAGGTACAAATTTTCTCTAACTAACCTATGTATTCTCCTCTGGTGTTTATAACTTGCCCTCTGGGACCTTCCTTTTAAAAGAGCGTTACCATTTTCCTTCAGAAAATGTCATTTTAATGATGGAATCTCTGTCTCTCTGTCTGTCTGTCTCTCCTATCATTATCATATGTGTGTATGTGTGTGTGTGTGTATGTATGTATGTGTATACAGAAGTACAGTATTCTTTCCACAAAATGCTTCAATATTGGTACACTTTTAAATGTCATGACCATTATTTGGCATAGATAGTTTCGCCTTCCTTATACGATATGGTGTAAATTTTGTTGCAATTATTCAACAGGTATAGTGACTGTAGAAGTGCAAGGGTTGGTGACTTTTCATTTATGGCCTCAAAGAATCTCAGGAGAATTTCTTCTGAATTTCTAAACAAGGCCTATTTTTTGTTTTGGTTATAAATTAAAGAATGGGAGTAAAGACTGTCAGCTCTCACTGTGGCAGTACGTACATTGCTATACATATCACCCACAAACAGATTTTTTATTTATATTAATTTAGAATGTTCAGTGTATTTCATAAATCTTATATAAAGTCAAGGGAAATAAAAAGAAAGCATTTATCTTACTAATTTAACATGATACAGAGATAATGGTAAGCCAGAGATTCTTAAACTTTTTCTACTAGCAACCCCTTTTCATTTGAGAAATTTTTCCATGACCCTGGGTATATAGGTATGTAAATCAAACATTTGCTGATAATAAATCACAAAAAATTTATTTTAAAACAAATTTTTATATACATATGATTTTACCACTTATTAAAGACAAGAGCAATTTTGCATATGTATGAGATTGATATGCTTGTTTATTTTTACATAAAGAATTAAATCTTGGTAGAATATTTGGTATTGCAGGATGTGGAGCATCTTCAATATGTTTCAGAGTAGATTGATATTTTGATTTTATAACAGTGAATGCTTTGTTCAGAACCAAGGCTGCAGTGAAGTTGCATGACGCAACATGGTAAGTACTGCCAGAAACAACTCAGATTCATTACATTTTTGATTTTGAATTAAATTTTGGTTGTTGCACATTCAGAATTTTTCACGATCCCTGAACTCAGTTAAGCAAACCAACCCACAGCTTAAGAAGCGCTGTCTAAGCTACCATTTTATTGAACAAAATACAAATCTCACATGATCTCTTTTTCTTCTTTAGATCTCAGTATTTAATGGAATAATAAATGTTATATATCCCCCCTTAACTGTATCTGACAGAATGTAAAATTATATTTTGCCTTTAGTTATTCAATAAATGATACCTGTATAATGCATTTGAAAATCTAGAATCTACCTTACTTGCAATTGGAAACCATTTTTATAGCAATTCTGAAAATTGCAATTCTTTACTTGGTATGTATATCTAGTAACTTGGCAGCAGCGTGAAACAATTGCTAGAATTCATACTCTCAGCAATTTAGTTTTCATTATTATAAAAACATACCCAGATGCTTTCTTCTTGACGATATTGCTTCCAATTCCTTCCACTGTCACTAAACATCAGGAGGTAGCTTGTTACCCAATCAGAACTCCCATATCCACCTTGGGTAGCAATAGCAGTGATTTCCATTCTCTCACCAAGATCAATCTGTAGCCATTGGTGTTTATTTGACACGAGGGGAGACCAGCCACCAGCTCCTTTTGTGGGTAGAGATACAAGAAAGTAGTAAAGAAGATTACATATAATGAATTCATGTTAGTAAAGAGAAACTGTCGGTGAGATGAGTTTCATAACTCTTCACAGCCATGAAATTCTGTTTCTCAAAATCAAGATGATATATTTATTAGGGTCTTAGGATGCACTAAAAAGACCCATGAATTCAGTATAATTATCTCTACTTTAAGCCAATAACTTAAAAAGAATGAAAAGCAAAACTATCTTAAACTTTTATTTTTAGGCGGGACAACATCTTGAAGCACTCACACTAAGTTGGTGGAACTGTCAATCAGTACAACAATTTTGGAAAGCAATTTAGAATTAAGTAAACAAAGTGAATAAAATATCCATTCTCTTTGCCTTCAGAGATTATGCTACTGGGCCTGTATATACTAAGGAAGCCATTGATAAGAGGAAAGTCTCCAAATATATCAACATAATTATAGAAGCATTTTTTGTGATACCAAAGAATTCTAAACAAAATTATTGCATATTATCTGGGCAATAGTCAAACTGTTTATAATATCAAGACAATTTAATATTACTAAGCAATAAGAAATGATGAATATTGAAAAGCATGGAAAGATCTACATGTTCTGATGCAGAGTGATGTAAGTAGAGCTAAGAAAACAACATACATAATGACTAGGACAATATAAATGTAAGTGAGTGCTTGTGTGAGTGAAGAGAAAAGGGTATATACAAAAGAAGTGAAAATAGAAATCATACAATAAAGCAATTTAATGGATATGTGGGATCAGCGAGAGAAGAATCACAGATGACATTAAAGTTGTAAACTTAAATTTAGGTAACTGGAAGGATGATGGTGCCCTCAACAGTAATGGGGAAGTTTTGGAATATTACTGTGCTATAACACTTGAAGAACGTGACAATTACCAATACACATGGAAAGATGTGTTCAAATATGTACACACACATAAACAAGAATATACATGTATGCATAACACACATATACATACTCATACCATATTCCATACACACATATGTGTGTATATGTATATGTGTATGCATAAGCAACAATGTAAATGAAAAAAAAACACAAAAATCTCTGAGGTGAATATTTTGAAATTATAAAGAATAAGCATGGCTCAAAAGAAGAAATAAGAGAAAATACTTCCACTTCATCCATTTACAGAAGTGTGAGGTCCAAAAGTATACCTTGCAAATATTTTCAGATTTTTTCAACAAATTCATCAATTTTGCTAATTTTTTTCTTCCTTTTTTGTTGAAAAATATAATTTGTTATATGTGGCAGCTTTCTGGTAGGAGAGGAAATGCTATAATGGGAAATACTACAGTGATGTAAAAAATTTAAAATAAATCGATAAAAACTTATTGTAAAAAAGAGTACTAAGGAAGTTTATAAGAGAAAAGGTTTAAAGAGGAAAGATAACAAATATGTTCCCATACCAGTTCAAAAGGTAGTCTGAGTTTGGAGGGATCCATTAGTGTCCCTGTGGGTTTCGTATAACTATTGCAGATAATAACCCTATTTCCAAGATGATCCTAGGATCCTGGAGGTTTAGTGAATTTTACCATTATTCAAACTATGCTTTCATGTCATATAATGATTCTCCATATCTTGCTTTAACTGACAGTACAGCAACCATAAAAATTCATCTGTTAGATCTTTTTGATGAACTCCTTCTTTATCCATTTTACTGAAAAAAAATTACTTGAAATTTAATTTTACAAGCTTCAGTGTCTAAGAAACTATTGAATAAAACAAAATTCAAAGGATATTAAACATCCTACAAAACTGAGCTCTCAGTAAACCCTCCAAGAAGGTCTATTTGATTTCATATTTACTTGGGCAATACTGTTAGGTCAAAATAAGAATCTTAATCATAATAAAAATCATCATGAATTTCTGTCTTAAAAAAATTCCCCTTAATTGCTGTTTAGTTATTCTCTTAATATTGCTAGTACAGAACAGAAAAAAAAAATTATTAATTATTTTCACTGGCATTTTGACTCCTTCAAACCACACAGTATAATTAACACAGAAATACATGTAGAGAAGCAGCCCACAGGGGGAAAAAAGCTTCAGCATGCTTCCAATGTGCTAACCTTGGGCCATCATTTCTCATCAGGAGAAAAATGACCCACTGAATACAAGTTTTTTCCAGCATCTCTCACAGTTACAACTACAGCACTTTGAGCTAACTTAAAGCATTTGCAGTTAATTGACCTTGAACATTTCTCATTTCTTACCTGTGGTGCAGAGGTTCTACTAGTGAGCAAACTGGGCTGTCTTATTAAGTAGGTATGGTGAGAAAATAATGAAACTCTTCAGAATCTCCTTAGGCATGCCAATTAATTTCTATAGGATGCTACAGCCACAGGGAAAAATAAAATTCCTGTAGGGCTTTAGGCCTATGTGCATGCATTCATAGAGTGTGTGTGTGTGTGTGTGTGTGTGCGCGCGCGCGCGTGTGTGTTTGTGTTTGCTGTCCTGAACACTTGTTCTTGAAGTGAAAGAATGAAAACTGTCAAATAACAATCTCGTTTTTACAGTTATCAAAGTTTGATTTTTCAGGGATTTTTATTTATCTTTAAAAAAAAAAAAATCAGCATTCTGTCGCCTGAATCAGCTCTTATCTGTACAGAGCCTACACTACAAGTGAAGCAATACCTTTGGGAGCAGCAGGGAATGTTTTGCAATCACTCCTCTTTTCCACTCACCAGTCATGCTTTGTTTAATCCAGGAAACAAAGGCACAATGAGGAATTTCTAAGCTCAAAGATTCTGTTGCCCTTTCTCTCCCTGACTCATTTCCACCTCCACACCCTGCACTTTATTTTAACAAACCAATATCCTACAAAATTGATAGAACCAAACTATGGTAGAAACATTTTTTCTTCTACTCCATTCTGCTTTGGCCCTGGCAAGGCTAATTAATTAAAAAAAATTATCACCCTTTAAATTCATTCAAAATATTGTCTGTGTCACTATTTCTACTGAGAAAATACATGCAAAGTGTTTCATGAATTTTATCTTAAAGTGTTATATTGTTGTCAGCTATTTTGGTCACAGAAAAGTTGTGGTTGTTGTTCAGTCATTTTAATATGACTCTTTGTGATACCTTTTGGGGTTTTCCTGGCAAACATATTGTAGTGGTTTGCCATTTTCTTCAGCTCATTTTACAGATGAGGAATGGAGGCAAATAAGGTTAAGTGACTTGCCCAGGGTCACATAGTTTATAAGTGTTTCAAGCGAAGTTTGAACTTAGGAAAATGAGTCTTCCTGATTCCAGGCCCAACACTTTATCCACTGGGCCACTTAGCTGCCCTGTAGGAAAGTATTAGATATTAATAATGGAAGAAAGGAAGGATAGAGAAAAGGAAAGAAGGAAGCAAGAGAGGAAGGGAAGAAGGGAGGGAGGAAGGAAGGAAGGAAAAAAAGGAGGAAGGAAGGAATTATATATGTTTCCTGTCCTTGAAACAATTATAAAGTGCTCTGACTACAATGGTACAGGCAAGGGTATATGGATATCCTTATTGAGAAGGTAGACTACAACAGATATTACTTAATTTAAACTTAGCCTTGAATGACTTACAATGTCACTATAAAAATTGTGACCCATGTAATGTTTTAGTTATTTTCATTGTCCATTCTTGTCTGACTCTTCATGGCCCCATTTGGTGTTTTCTTGGCAAGGGTACTGGAGTGGTTTGCCATTTTCTCGTTCATTTTATTTGATAGATGAGGAAAAAGAGGCAAACAGTGTTAAATGACTTGCCCAGGGTTACACAGGTAGGAAACTTCTGAGGTCAGATTTGTATTCAGGAAGACATCTAATTTGACTTTAGACCCAGCACTGTACCCACTGTGTCACCTAGCTGTCCAAGCCCTTTAGTTACTTCACAAGTATTACTAGCGCTTCTGTGTGGCCTAAAAGAGGACCTGTATACTGGCATGGAAGTGCATGTGAAGAGCAGTAGCATTATAATCATCATACATTTGTTAGAGATCTTCATTAGAATACAGATACAGATGATACAGATGTGATACAGATGTGATAACAGATGTCTAGAAGAATAATTCCCTTTTAGAATCTATCATAAATAATAATAATAATGATAGTCATCATCATGGGCATGATGAATAAAAACATAACTTTGAAGTCAGGGAAACCTGATTTCAAGTCCTGCCCCTAATACAGACTGGCAGTGTGAGTCTACAGACAAATTAACTTCTCAATGCCTATAATGTTAATGGAATAGGAAGATCTTCCCCATCTATTAGTAGACCTATGTGACCTGCTTTGAGCTTTGGCTCAGCTCATAGCTGTGATACATCCTGAGTCACAGAGCACATTGGGGGAGGAGCCTGCTTAGGGGAGGCTTCCTTGTAGGAAGGCTTTCAGATCTTTTCCTAATTTCTAATTAGGCACTGAGTCAGGAAGGTTGTGATGCTCTCAGGCTATATATATATATATATATATACATATATATATATTCTGAGTTGGTATTTTGCTTTGGGGGTTCACTTATGTGAAGGATCTTTTGATTCCCTGGTTGAGACTCTGAGTAGCCATATGTTCAGAGCTCCCTGACTGTTCAGATGTAAAAGCTCTCTTGATCCAGTGGTGTATGTAAAGTACATGGCAATATTGCTTTGGTTGAGACTTACAGCCCTGTCTGTTGGTCTTTGATTTTTTGACGTGTATTTTCTCTGATGTTCGGGGGCTGACTTTTCCCCTGAACAAGTGAATGTAATTAAAGAAGATTGCTGACCTCTTAAAATTGCTTTCCTTTAAAAGCAGATTTAAGAATCTGTGCTAGCAAGCCATCTGGGGTATGCTTCTATCCTTGTTGCTACAATGCCCCAGACAACTTTCTGAAACAATAAATTACAGAAAAGGAGTCAATTTATATTCATATTGGGATTTTCCTCTTGAAAACTTTCATTCACCAGTGATATCACAAGTCTGGTCTAATTAATAATATTGAATCTTATTCAAATATTACATTTATTCGTGTAAAGCATATTACATGTATTATCTCATTTTGTGTTTTGGAGGTATGGGAATGGTGGCTTAAAGAGAAAGAAGAGAGTAATGGCTAATGAGTTATACCAATGAGATTAAGTGGGAAATGAGTCATTGTTTCAACAATCTGGCTAGCAGCCCAACACAAGCCCAACAACAATCACACTACCAGGATGTTGCAAAAGCCCAGGTTCTTTTGATCTGCTTTACTAAGGAAAGCAACATTAAGGGGATAACAATCTTACTTTAATTCAGCATATAAATACCATTCACTTAGTTCAGGGGAAAAAGCCAGCACCCTGAACTTCAGAGCAAATACAAACAAATTACAAACATTGACAGACAGACCAAATACAATTCATAGTTACCAACATCTAGGTTCAGCCCATAACAAGGGCTGGCCCAGAGTCATGTGTGCCACTACTTCCATGAGTAAGAGCTCCAAAAAAGAGAAAGCCAACCCCTACTTTTATATCTTTTTCAGGGTCAAGGGTGAGTCACACATGCGACTCACCCATGTGCTTTAACAATCTGGGTAGCAGCTTCTGTGAGGGGGAAAGATCCATCCACAGCCAGCATCAAGAAAGCTGCCAGCACTCCGCAAAAAGACAGGTTCTTTTGATCTGCCTTAATAAGAAGAGCAAGGTTAAGGGGTTGGCAAACTTACTTTAATTCAGCACACAAATACCATTCACTTAGTTCAGGGGAAAAAGCCAGCACCCTGAACTTCAGAGCAAAATACAAGCAAACTACAAACATCAACAGAGAGACCTTGTCTGATTCAAATCCCAATACGTAGTTACCAGAGTTCAACAAAGTCTCAGCATCCAGGTTTACAAGCTGGAGGGCTCCTTAGCTACAGCTGCCCGGAGTCTCCTCATCAACACCATCTCAAGAGCCCTTAAACAAGTTACAAACGGACAGACCCAATACAATTTATAGTTACCAACATCTAGGTTCAGCCTGAGAGCTCAGAACAAGGGCTGGCCCAGAGTCACATGCCACCACTGCTTCAGCAAAGAGCTCCAAGAAAGAAGA
>JAQQSZ010008868.1:0-12924 GCA_028646595.1 Phalanger gymnotis
AGTCACCAATCCACACCCACACAGGTTTCACACCTGACAGGGCCATGGGCCTGGGGCTTAGCACTTAACAGCTGAAAGTACTTCCACTCAAAAGAAACAAAAGCCATGCTAATGAGACAATTTTGCTTAACAACACACTTGGTGGGGCACACCAGTCACTGCTTCCCAGCTGCCATCTTGGCTCTGCCCCCTCCCAGTTTCACTTTTATACTCACTCACTAAACTCTATTTCTAAACCTTGCTTCTCAAGACTGTTTTGCTACTGTTTAAAAGTTTAATTTAAAAGAAATCCATTTTAGAAAAAATTCATTGTCATCCATTTCAGTACTTATTTTGTGTGTGAGTCCTTGGGACTTAAATGGAAAATGGGAATGATGGTAACACACTTAAGATAAAAGATTCAGAGATCTCATATTAGGACATACACTTACTAGAAAGATAGAAAGATTAATCATTGTCTAACCACTAGAAAATCAGGTAAGGGTGTGAGTTCAATTGAAACATACTATATGGAATAGTCCTCCATTTATTATTCCAGATTTATAAATCAGATTCCCTTACAATAGCTAAAATTTTAGATTCTTTAGTTAACCCTATGGGTCTATATTCAATACTATGGATCACAAATGCCAACTGATAAGAGTTTTTATTAAATAGACATGATAGTAGACAAAGTTAAGCTCTTAGTAAAAATATTTCTTAAGATGGCATGTTAGGAAGAGTAGTTACAAGATATCCCTCCTCACTTCTACCCACCTGAATCTTAATACTCTGCCATGAGTAAAGTAGATTGAGAAGAGTAGACCTAAACTTATAGTGTAATGGTAGTAAGGCATACATATAGTGTGCATATGTGGCGAAGGTAACTCACAACTTCTGGTCCTTCAAGGCCTGGAAGTCCTTTCTCTCTTCATGGGTACGATGACTCTGGTAGGTCTCTAGGCTCTACTGTTTTAAATCTCAGTTCCTTCTACTTGTAGACCTCCATTTCATGAAGGAACCCAGTTATTCTCACTTTACTGCTAGTTTAACTCATTCTCTAGATATCTCTACTTCTTTGCATCAGCTTTGCCCTTCTACAGATCTCCTCTACCTCATTTCCAACTTCTCTTTGTGTTGTCTTCACCTATTAGAATAAAACCTTCTGGAGGATTGGGACTATCTTTTTTCCTTGCATTTGTGTCACCAGTACAAAATCTACAGCTTGTCACATAGTAAGTTTGTAAACGTATTTATTTTATAAATGATCTATCTATGTATCTATCTGGAATGTGTATCTCTGTTTCTTGCCATGTGCAGTGTTTCTAATTGGTCTAGTGACTATGGTGACATGGATACTGTGAAGATGGAAGAGAAAAAGTCCTTACATTCCGTTCTCTTACTTTGTTGCCCTTTGATACAGGTTCAGGGTTCTCCTTCCATAATTGCCTCCAAAGCTCAAGTTTGAATTACAACTACTGAAGTCCATGCAGAGATTTAAACGCTCTTGAGGCATCACTATTTATTTGGTTAGCTAATCAAGACATTCCCTTCTTGACTCAATTAAAGAGGCATTTTACCTAATAAAAGTACCAAGGCTATAGACATTTCCTTCCACATTATCTCTCACTCCCCCCGTAGTAGATCTGTTGCCAAGGTCTGTCAAATTCACCCTTGCAATATCTCTCAACTATGCCCCCTTTTTTCCTCTGACACTGCCACCACTCTAGTGCTAGCTCTCCTTACCTTATATTCTGATTATTGCAATAGACTGCTGCCATTTTTACTTACCTCAAGTCTCTCCCCACTTCAGTCTGTCCTCTATTCAGCCACAAATGTAATTTTCCTAAAGCAGAGGTCTAACCATGTAAACCTCCTCTTCAATCCCACACCCAACTCAATAAACTCCATTGGACTTTCTTACCTACAGAATCAAATTTAAAAATATGTTGTTTGTCATTTAAAGACCTTCATGAAATCATCCCTTCCTACCTTTCTAATCTGCTTATTCCTTACTCCCTGATACTGCGTTCTTCCATCCATCTTTCATCATACTGGCTGTTCTACAAATAAGACACCATCTTTCCTCTCCTAGAATTTTCCTTATTTTTCCCCCATGTATGGGAAACTGTCTTTCTCTGCTCTGATTACTGACCTCCCTGACTCCATTTAATTTGGAACAAAAAATCCCACTTTCTACTGAAAGCTTTCTCCAACCCCTCATTTTCATAACTCCCATTTGTTAATTGTTCCCCATTTATCCTTTATGTAGAGCGCTTTGCATATATGCACTTGCATGTTGTCTCCCTCATTATATTATAAAGTTCCTGAAGACAGGCACTGCTTCATGCCTCTTGTAGTATACCCAGTCCTTAGTAGAGTTCCTGGCCCATGATAGGCCCTTAACAATGTTTATTGACTGATTGATTTACTTATTAAGGTGATTATGTCCTGTGAGTACCTCAGCTGAATAGGAGAGAAAAGGGATCACAATTCTCTCTCCTTTACAGAAAAAGAGAAACATTGGTGAATTATTCATGCAGCCAGGAGATTTGAGAGAGCATCAGTTCACTGGTTCTTGGGAATAGATCCAGTTATTTGACAAAATGTTATCCACTTACATACCATTTAAACAGAGCTTAATTTATATTTTAAGTCCTTATGTTACAATATGGAAAACTCCCCACTACAATCAAATAATATATCTGCAATTATAGATTTTATCATATGTGTAGCATATATAAATATATACTACATACACATTTATATGTGTGTATACACACACACACATATTCAGTTAAAATACTAAATATGATGTCCCAATGACTACCCAAATAATGTGGGTTTGGCTTATTTTTAGCCATAGAATAGAAAAAATGTCTTGTTTGGTCATTTGGAACATTAATTTCCAACTGAAACTGATTATCCTTATTCCAAATCTATATTTATTTATGTATTAAGAAATTGGCACACAGTGTACTGCATTGAAAAGTTAATGCCTTTCACATCTCAAGTGAAAGTCACACTGTAGTTTAAATTCCTGAAAAATACTTTGAAAAATTTAATTGAAGTGAAAATGACCTATTATTTTTCTGTCACTGAAGACAGTATAAACAGTTAATAGGTTTTGAACATCATACTAAGCAACTTTCTAATCTAGGATTTGAAATTGGCTTTTCAGGCGATAAGGGGAATATAAACAAATAAAAATAAACTTTGGGGTAATTTTACCGAGATACACTTAAACATATGGCTGTATTTAATATTTATTTATGTATTTATAATTGCAGGCAAATTTTGGAAGATGTTAAGTGAAAAGTAGCCCAGAATCATCTCTTTCCTTTCTCCCTCTAGTAATGAGCTTCGAAAGAAAAACAAAACAAAACAAACAAAAAAGCCCTACAAAAACCCCAAACAAACCCAGCAACAACAATGAAAGCAAATTGAAAGAACCCACCAGAGGTAATTTTTGCAGAAAGTAACAGCAGCAACAACTATAATTAAAGATCAACTCCATTGTTTCTGTGATTTGAAGTTTTATTTTTTTTTCTCTCTTATTGCTATAGAGGTAACTGTTGTCCCTACATCTCTTCTGATAATAACTTTAGTCACTGGTTTTTGGGATCCCTCCCTTTGGGTCTTCTCCCCACCTTCCACCCCATCATTCCCAAATGGTGACTTGGATGACAGAGTCCTGGAGTTTCTCTGCTCCCAAGGTAACTTGAATCCCATAAATAAAACCAGCCCTAAAGAGTCAACATATGTGTTTTGTTAGTACAAGAACACTATTTAATAGAGCAGAGTTTTGTGGAAAAAATGGAGAGTAGAGAGGGGTCCAAATGTGTAGTACTAAAAACAGATATATAGAGCTAGACAGAAAGAAATAGGAAGGTTGCTGTGACTTCCGGGAGTGTTCTTTGCCACAGTGTCCCAATTAATTGCCAAAATAACTTTAGAGCAAAGACTCTGTCCTTCTTGGTGGTCTGAGATACCAGAGAATAGACAAAGACTAAGAAACAGACAGAGTACTGAGCCCTAAAAATGGAAAAAAAGCAGCTGAAAGAGGTATGATTTCATGAAGGATACAGCAACAAAAAACAGAGTGATTGATAAAGACAAAAATGAGAGGAGAATAGAGGAAATGAACAAAACTAGATTGTAATAAAGGAATGGAGGTGAAATCCACTGAAGATAGTAAAAATAGAATAACAATGAAACAGTTCCCAGGAGTTCCCATAAAGATAAAAAGAATAAAGAATAAAATAAAATCAGAAAATAAAGACAGATAATAGAGCTCTTTAGGATAAAATAAAATAAATCTTAGCTAGCAAATAATGGAATTTTAACACAAGACAGAGACCTTCTCCATGTCTTTTATTTTTTGAAAAAGAATAATAGAACTGGAAAATAATGGAAAAAAAATAACAAGTAGAAGAACACATTTGAGATCTATAAAACAGTAACAATTAAACTTGAATAAGCAAAGTAAAATAATCTACACAAAATAAATGCTCTAGAAAAATCATTAAAACAAAACTAGAACATAATATTTCAATAGTAAGGAAACACTTTTCAGAAATATGAGAAGCAGATTGCAAACTATAGATTGTGAGACACCATGGAATGTAAGTAGAAAGAAAGTCCAAGGTCAATTCCCCAAGGGACACTTTAGTTAACTTTTAGAAATACAAATCTAAGAGTTCTTTTTTTTTTTTTTTGCAAGGAACAAGGAAAGAAAAAATCCTTCAGTTTCAGGGGAGAATGAATTTGAATTACACTGGTTAACTTTGAATTTACAAAAAAAAAAAACAAATGAAAGAAATGAATATTTAGTATTTTAAAGAGCAAGGGATATTGACTGACAGTCAATATTTAGGGACTGACAGTTCCTAAAAATAATTCTGGAAAGCTGAGACTAAACATCAAAGAAAATAATTTCTGAGTGAAAAGAAGTATTAGAATTCTTACTTCAAAATTAGACTTGCATAGAAAAAAAATTGAAATATACGTGCATATTAAGAGTGAAAATGAGAAGATGAAATGAAACTTTTTATGCTTAAAGGGACTATAAAAATCCAGAATTGCAGCTATGATGTTAGAGAAACCAAAAATAAAATATGTTAATTTCTAGAGAGATAAATAGAAAAACTATATACTATTTTTCAAGGAGCAAAGGCAATGAAAAATCAAATTTAAAAATATATGCACTTAATAATATTGTATTTAAGTGTGCAAGAGATAAACTTGTTGAGGTATAATGACAATCATTGATAATAAAAACATAATTGTAAGATATTTTAATTCTTATTTCTCAGAACTATATGATTCCAACATTGACATAAAGAAGGAAAATACAGAATTGAATGAAGTATTGGAAAATTTTAATTTGACTAGGTTAAAGTGATTTCTAACTGTGAATGTCAAAGAACACATGTATTTCAGCACCCCACAATATATCAGCAAAAATTACAATTCAGTAGAACATATGTGAATCATCAATGTAAAAAGGGAAATATAACAAATTTGTCCTATTTTATGTAGCAATAAAATGATAATGAAGGAATATGAGCAAAAAAATATAGTCATAAATGGAGACTAAGCAATGACTTTCTGAATAGTTATTTGCATAAAGAACAAATTCAAAAAACCCAATTGTGTAAAAATAATCATAATAATGAGTCAGCGTACCAAAATGAAATGTAAAGCAGAATAAGAGGACTATAATCAAATTCACTAATGTTGAGGTTTGACAGGCCACATTCTGTGATACAAGCAGGGCAGAGACACAAGAGAAGAGGGCAATAAAGAGGTGAACTAGTTCAGCAAAATTTCAATATGAGGAAAAGAAAAGACAGTGGCTAGTGCTGTGAAAATTTTGCATTGGTAGGGGAATTTCCTCATCGAGAAGTTCTTACACAAACAAAATATGTCCAATCCTGGCTTCTTTGTCTATCTCTTTCCCTGTTTCATACATACATAGCTAGGTCCTAATTAATATAAACAATGAATTGCCTGAAGTGATTGCATGTTATTTTTAATTCATATTATTCAAAGTTATAATTCTGTAAAATATGGTCATTGATCCTAGCCCAAGGAAAATATGCAGTGCATATTTGAATAATTTGACCACTTCATGGTATTCATTCTTCCCTGCAATTAGTACCTAGCTGTACATATGAATATGCTTATGTATTTACATCTACATATATAATTTATAAAGTATGATAGATAAGTTATAGATAGACGATTGAAGATATACAGATTAGATAGATAGATAGATAGATAGATAGATAGATAGATAGATAGATAGATAGATATGTGTAGGGAAGATTTATCAAGAAAATTAACTTGATAAAGTTAAAGTGAGATAAACAATGGAACCTTGAGTATGTTTTTACTAGATGAAATAATTATGTTTTAGTATTCAGGATGATATGATAGGTTCAGGCTATTGTGTATTGGAGTCACCATTTTTTATTGGACCTATAAAAGATAGATTTGTCAAAGTCCTTTATAAACAGCACATTTGGAGAGAGAGAACTGAAGTTGATTGGGTGAAGCTAGTGAATATAGACCTCACTGAGGAAGCCAATAATGGTCTCTAAGGAATCATGTGGTCATAGGCCTCAGTAGATTATGGTACATAAGCTGAGAAATGGCAGTGGCATATTGTAATTATGCATGGCCTATGCTTTACCTCAAGTAAAGTTGATGGGAAGTTGAAGGGGTAAAAAAGGATTCTTAGAGTTAACAGTCATAAATGGAACCTCTTCAGCTGAGTTCCATATGCAGGTACCATAATACCTTTGAGATTTAGATTTAGACCAATTTTCTACAGGGACTGAATACGCGAAGAAGAGAGAGTGCATTCTAATTTGGGGGACATTTTTTTTAAACACTGCCCTTGCTGTATCTCTATTTGAGGTACTAATAGAGTTGAAATAAACCATTAGACTTCCACTGGTTAGTTGATATTGGGAATCATGTTGAAAAAGTATATATACAAGTATACACTTTTATACTTGTATATATGTATATATACATATCATATACATACAAAGTATATATACAAGTATACACTTGTATACTACAGTGTAAGAAACTCTTGCCCCCATGCCCCGAAGTTACTCAGAAAACCTTGAAGACAGTAGTTTGTCATTGCTCCCTGGGGACCCTAACTTGGCCAGTCCTGTGAAAATTGGCAGAGTGAACCTGGAAACCTGGCTACAAAAGATAGTTGGGAAATTATGCAACATATCATCCGAGGTACTAAAAATTTTGCACCCAATGAATATGTAGTAAGCCATGACCTGCTTGCTAGAACTATCCAGGTTACAATTTCTCATATTCCATACGTAGATACATTCTCATATGCAAAAAAAACAAAAACAAAAACAAACCAACAAAAAACTTAGAATTAGGCCATATTTATAGATAAGACCATTATTAACAATAAACTGGACATAATTTAATCCATAAAAACTTTAAAACAATGTTATAAATTGATGCAACCATCCCAAACACTCATAATTTTATAGCTCAATGAAACAAACAAAATTCAAATGTTGAGATGTGTCTAGGAGATGAAAATCAAGCAGGAACAGGGTTTTCTCTCCTATCCTATTTGCTCGTGTGTTTGTACAAAGAATATATTCTGTTAGCATAGAGTGCATAAGCTTACATTAAAACACTTGCATTCAACCACGAAGTCAATTCTGCTAAAATATTTGTTTTGAAAATGTACATTAGTTCAAACAAGATTGATATATTAGGGAACAATTGGAACATAAAGCTTTGTGTTTCTTTATATGCATTTTTCTCATAGAGGAAAACTGCACCAGGGTGTCATGGAGGGGTATGCTATATGGGAGTGACCTATATGGATGGCATAGGGTGGGAGACACCACTGTCATGTAGTGGGCCTTGTGGAATAGGAGATATGCAGTCCCAATTGCAGTAAAGGACTACAACAATCATCTTTGCTGACCCAGAATATTGTAAGAGCTACTAAGGAAAGAGGAGAATTGACAGTCATGGAAACAAGAAATGGAGGTCTGGAGAGGCAGGCATGAAATAGAAAGAAAGACAGGGAGACCCCCAAAGTGCCTAACATTCAAAAGCAGAGAAGAGGATGACTGCCTCTCTCAGCCCCACTATCCCAAGCTACCTACCCAAGGAAAAGTGCAACATAGCATCTCTGTAGAAATAATACTGCCACTGAGGAGATGGGGGAGTGATCCCTCAGCACAGCCCACAGAAGAGGCCATGCCAAAGATCTCCTATTCCATTCATACAGTGCTTTTACCTTTGCCCCTCATAGGACAATGGATAGTGTTGTTGCTACCCTCCATCCCACAGTTGAAGTTCCTCATATTTTGACTTCAGTGTCTTCTCCTGGGACCAACTCTGAGTGCTGTCCCTCTAACTTCATTTTCACCATAAGATTTGTAGATTTTGTTGCACTATTTTGCATCATGCCAATGATTTGTAGGAGCATATATATATGTAACAGAACTGCCTGTATTTTCCCACTTTTTGGAATATTGAAATAAATAAATGATGATGATGAGCGTGAGCATGAGCATGTTCATAACAAAACAATTCTGGCCTAGACATGACTTTTTTCTGATGTTTGAGATAGGCGATGACACTTTGGGCATAGTCATTGATTCAAATAATTTTCAATATTACCTAGAGTAAGGTGGCTAAGATTTCATTACCCTCATGTTCAATCCTCTCCTATGGCACATATTGGTACTAGAAAGTGATCAGTACTACCAACTACTTAGTGTTCCTGAACCATCAGTCAGGAGAAACCCTTCTTTGATTCTCCTATGAGGGTGAGGATTTCAAACTCTTTGACACTTTAGAAGGACTATGTAGTTATGCACATATAGTTTCATGTAGAGCCAAGCTTTGAAAGAGATACATGCTACAGTACCCCAAAGTAAAGCAGATTCTGATGAATCCACACTGTAGTCCATGGATAGAGGGCAATTACGGACTGGTGATTGTATGTTGATTATATTGTAGATGGAGTTTATCAGTTCCAGATTACAGTAAGCAATTGCCTGTATTGCTGCTTTTATAAGTGGTTACTCTTTTAGGGTCTATGCTGGTGGCCCTGGAATCCCTGCCACTGCCCATTTTGCTAAAGACTGTTAATATGAATTTTCTTGTTATTTTGACTAATAAACACCAATAAGCCAAAACAAATAAGAAGAAAGGCTTTATTATACTCAGAGTGTGGCATACTCTGCCAGCAATTAATGGAGAATGTGTCATTCACTACACACACACACACACACACACACACACACACACACACATTATATGAAATAAAGTAAAAAAAAAAAGAATGGCTGCTCATTACAACATAGTCAGCTGTACAAAGAAAATAAAGTGTTCTTATTAAGAAAAATGCGTATCATTATCTACAGAATAATAATAATGAGAAATGTGTCCTTGAAAGTATAGGTTGTTTCACTAACTCAAAAGGAACTGTCTGTCAGACTAGCTAAAAGAGAAAAAATTCCAGGTCCTCTGAAATACTTGTACTTCACTCCTCCCCCCCCCTTTTTTTTTTTTTTTTAGCAATTGAGTATTTCTGTATTAATTACAGTAGCAGAGACACCATCAAAGGAAACTAGCTACTGCAGATGCTTTTGTATTTCATGCAGCAAAAAGACAAATAAACAAACATAACCAAGATTAGAAGGAAAGCAGAAAATTGGGGAAAATTTTTATAGAAAGATTCTCAGATAAAGGTGTCTTATATTAAATATGTAAAGAACTTTGTCAAATCTATAAGAATACAAGTTATTTCCCAAATGATAAATGGCAAAATCAGAAGAGATATGCAGTCCCAATTGGGACCTAAAGATGTATGAAAACATGCTCCAAATCATTGATTAGAGAAATGCAAATTAAAACAACCTTGAGATATCATTTTATACCTATCATATTGGCTAAAATGATGGAAGGAGAAGCCAACAAATACTGGAGGGAATGTGGAAAAGTTAGGATACTAATTCACTATTGGTGGCACTGCAAACTGATCCAACCATTTTGGAGACAAATCTGGAATTATACCCAAAGAGTTATTAAATGGCCTATATACCCTTTCAACCATCAATACTGATAGTAGATCTGTTTCCCAAGATGACTGGGGAAAAGAAAAAGATGTTCTAAACATTTATAGCAGCTCTCTTTGTGATGGCAAAGAACTAGAAATTGTGGAGATGTCAATTGATTAGGGAATATCTGAACAAGTTGTGGTATTTAATTGCAATGGAATACTACTGTGTTATAAGAATTGATGAGCTCAACGATCTTAGAAAAACAAGGATAAACTTGCACAAAATAATGAAGAAGGAAATGAACAGACCCAAGAGAACATTGTATACAGTAGCAACAATAATGTTTCAAGAATAGCTTTGAGTAAGTCATTTTGATGGTTTTAAGCACCCAAATTAACTGCAAGGATATATGAAAGAGGACACCATCCTCATCTAGAGAAAGAATTTATAAATAGAAGTATGTTTAGAATGGTTTTATACACACACATACGTATATGCATATCTCTGTCTCTATCTACCGATCTATCTATCTATATCTAATCTATATCTAATCTATATCTATATCTATATCTATCTACCTATATATCTTCACAAACATATTCATGCCTAACGGTAGCCGTTTCTATGGCAGGAGTGGGAAGGGAAAAAAAAAAGTAAAAAAAAAGAAAGTTGTAGAGATAACTTTATTATATGTCTAAAAGGAATAGCAAGTTGTACATAATGGATTTGTAGTTTCAAGTATGATCATTTTTTCTATTCTATTTTTCTCAAAATGCTTGTTTTATATCTTAAGTTCAGAATAAAATAATTATTTTTTAAAATGAAGAAATTGTTTTCCCCAAAATTCACTTTCAATTGGCCTAGTTTTTTTTTGCTTTTTTTTTCTGTTAGCTTGAACCATTGACTCCTTCTTTGAGGTTCAAATAGCTGTCCAGTTTGCTTCCATTGGTTGCTATACTGCTGCACTCCACTGAGGCCATTGAAGTCCACTCTATTAGGGTCCAATCAGTTCCCAACGCTGGTACCTACTGTCATCTTACTTCTCATGCTTTACTTTCCTTATGTATTACATAGAAGCTCTACATTTTCTGGATAACTCCTTAGGAGTCCATGTCCTCCTACAGGTCAGTCCAGGGATGAAATTCTCCTGTTGATGTTAGTTTTCTCTAACAAGAGTATACCTGCAAAAATTTCTATTAAATTCCTATTGAGGAAACCAGAAACTACTAACCTTTTGAACTCATGAGGCTTCTGTCAAGGAAATGAATATCATATTCAGCATTATTTGGTTACTTTGGCTCAAGGAAAGAACTTGTAAAAAAAGAGGCATCTTGGCCTTCGAAATCTAGCCTAAGCACCAAATAGGCCAACACACTTTCTTTCCACCATGAATAATTATTGCTATCAGGGTACGGGAGGATGCCTATACACTGCTCCAGAATGTCCCCAAAAGAAAGGTAAAAAAACCCCTGCATATTCTGTTTTTGTTGTTGTTTAATGCACATCAGTGTCTCAAGGCTTAGAGGTACCTAGGTATTGCAGTTGATAGAATAGCCCTGGAGTCAGAACTTGAGTTTAAATCTGACTTCAGTTACTAGCTTTTTGAGTCCCTGTGCAAGTCACTTAACCCTGTTGGCCTCAGTTCCTCATCTGTAAAGTGAACTGAAAAAGGCAATGGCAAATCACTCCATTATCTTTGCCAAGAAAATCCCACACAACTTAAAATGCCTGAAAAGCAACTCAAGACTTAGTACCCCGGGTAAATTCAGCTTTGAGGATGGTTTCATCACCTTTTAAGGGAAAAGCTAGCTTAGGTGGTATGGCAGCAACTTTGTGAATTAATAATATTGCTTCTACCACAACAGGAGCGTAACTTGCCCCCAAGACAATTTCTATCAGAACTCCACTGCAAATATGATAATGCTGTAAGAACGATTACCACTACCACCACCACCACCACCAGAAACAATAACAATAATAAGCAATAATGATAAATAATAATTCTTTAAAATTCAAGAAATTGTCATAGGGCAAATATTTGTTAATAGGGTAATGAATGTTGGTCAGGTTGGTATGTACTAGAGACTTCATATATCCTGAGATTGTTGCATTGTAACAAGGAAAGATCCTGAATAAAAACTTGTACCTTGAATTTAGAGATCAAATTCAACCAACTGAAACAGTAATACTTTTAATTGTATCAGTAACCTCCACACATATCAGGCACCAATCTATGAGGGAAAAAGCTGTCTCCATATACATTAAGAAATTTACTGACACCAAAAAAAATCAAATTTTAAGCAGAGAAACACATTTAAAGCAATTAAAGCCTTTAGAAACCAATTTTAGTAAAGCCTTTGTAAATAGAAAATTGATCATAACATCTTTGGGAAATATTCTAATGAAAACACATACTATATTAGGAAATACAGGACTCACAACCCTAGCACAATAATGGAAAAGATTAAGATGAAAATCATTATCATTCCCTTCATTCTGTCTGCTCTTTCAGTTGAACCATATATGTATTTAGTAAGCCTAAAGTAGATGAGTTTGTATGCAAATACTTATTTTTAACTACAAAAATCTACTATTTTATCCACCTTGCTATGTTCCATAGAATATTTAATAGAAAAGAATAAGAGTAGGGTAGTAACTTGTCATTGACCATTTTCATCTGAACTGCATAAAAAATGAACAGAAGTTTCATGCTATATAAGTTTGAATCCCAATGCTTTTATTCAATTACAAGAAAAAACCCAATTATTTTGTAACATGTTCCAATAGACTACAGAATATTAGACATGAAAGAATAATATCAAGTTGGTAAATTGTCCCAGCACCATTTTTATTTGAACTCCATCAA
>JAQQSZ010008869.1:0-12923 GCA_028646595.1 Phalanger gymnotis
ATATCGTATTCCAAGCCCTTCAATCTCTTAGTGTAGAAGCTGCTAGATCTTGGGTTATTCTGATTGTGTTTCCACAATACTCAAATTGTTTCTTGCTGCTTGTAGTATTTTCTCCTTGACCTGGAAACTCTGGAACTTGACGACAATAGCTCCATTTATTTCTATGTTCTCTAGAGTTTTTAAAAGTAGTTAGTGGTATATAGTGTCAAAAGCTTTTTCTGCATCTATTGAGGTAATCAAATGGTTTTTATTGGTTTTGTTGTTGATATAGTCAATTATGCTGACAGTTTTCCTAATGTTGAACCAGCCCTGCACTCCTCTTATGGATCCCACTTGGTTATAGTGTATGACCCTGGTGATGTATTGCTGTAATTTCTTTGCTAGTATTTTATTTAAAATTTTTGCATCAATATTATTCAGGGAAATTGATCTGTAGTTTTCTTTCTCTGTTTTGGCTCTTTTTGGTGTACATATTTGCACCTTATTTGTATCATAAAAGGCATTTGGTAGGATTCCTTTTCCTATTTTCCCAAATGGTTTATATAATAGTGGAATTAATTGTTCTTTAAATGTGTGGCAGAATTCACTTGTAAATCTGTCTGACCTTAGGGAATTTTGCTTAGGCAATTCACTGATAGCTTGTTCAATTTCTTTTTTTTTTTTTCCAAAATGGGGTTCTTTAAATAGTCTATGTCCTTTTCTCATCATCTGGGAAAATTATATTTTTTTAGTAAATATTTATCCATTTCACTTAGATTGCCAGATTTATTGGTATAGAATTGGACAAAGTATTTCCTCATTACTGTTTTAATTTCCTCCTCACTGATATTGAATTTACTCTTTTCATTTTGATACTACGTATCGGGTTTTCTTCTTCCTTTTTTTTTAACTCAAATTAGGCAATGGTTTATCAATTTTATTGGTTTTTCACAATACCAGCTCTTAGTTTTATGTATAAGTTCAATGCTTTTCTTTTAATTTTATTACTTTCTCCTTTGATTTTTAGGATTTCTAATTTCTTGTTTAATTGGGGATTTTTAATTTGTTCTTTTTAGTAGCTTTTTTTAGCTACTTGTCCAATTCATTGAACTACTCTTCCTCTATTTTATTGGAGTAAGAATTTACAGATATAAATTTTTCTCTAAGTACTACTTTGGCTCCATCCCATAATTTTTTTCACTTTTTTATTTGTAATTTTTTATGTTAAATACAAAATAAGAAAAGAAAAAAGAAACAAACTTAAGTATTAAAACTATAATAATTCAAAATAAGAAAAGAAAAAAACATTTCCATGTGAACAGCAGAACTTGAGAGATAAGTTAAAGTATAAAGCAATAAATTTCTATTTCAAGAAAGCCTATATAATAAATACTATGCATTGTGTTGAGAGCTGTCCATCTGTTCTTTGCTTCCTTGTAAGTTTTCTCTTGTTCTCTACTGTGTATTTTTACCTCTTCTCCCCTCCATGTAGCCAGATAATAATAGATAAGATGATAATTATAGCCAGAAGTTTGAATGTGTGTATGTATGTATGTATTTGTGTATGTACATATACACACATACACATATATAAACATACATATGTACATACATATATAGACACATATATACATATATGCCTGTATATACATACAGTTGAACATGAATATTCTTAGATATCAATAATCATATTCATATGTAGACATACATCCCATAAGTTTTGCTATGTGGTCTGATTGTGGTCATTCTTTTTGGTGAAATTATTCATTGTTTCTAAGATTAGTTCTTTCACCCACTTATTCTTTGGAATTGAATTTTTTATTTTCCAATTAATTTTTAATCTATCTACCTTTCTACTGCCAATTATAGAATATAATCTTATTTCATCAGGATCTGAAAAGGAAGCATTTCATATTTCTGTTTTTCTGCATTTGATTGGGAGATTTTTAATGTCCCAATACATAGTCAATTTTTGTGTAGGTGCCATGTAACAGAGAAAAAGATGTTTTCCTGTCTATCCTGATTCAGTTTTCTCCTGAAGTCTGTCATTTCTAAATTTTCTAAAATTCTATTCCTCCTTAACTTTTTTTCTCACTTATATTGTGGTTAAATTTACCTAATTCTGAGAGTGGATAGTTGAGATCATGCTCTAGTATAGTTTTACTGTCGGTTTCCTCCTGTAACTCATTTACCTTCTCCTTTAGAAATTTGGATGCTACACCATTTGGTGTACAGATGTTTACTATTAATATTCCTTCATTGTCTATGATACCTTTTAGCAAGATATGGCTTCTTTGCTTATCTCTTTTAATTAGATCTATTTTTGTTTTGGCTTTGCCTTAGATCATGATTGCTACTCCTGTCTTTTTTTTTTTTTACTTCAGCTGAAGCATCTTCTGCTCCAGCCTTTTCCTTTACTCTGTGTGTGTCTCTCTGCTTCAGATGTGTTTCTTGTAAACAACATATTATAGAATTCTGGTATTTATTCTATTCTGCTATCAGCTTCCAACTTATGGAAGAATTCATCCCATACACATTCATAGCTATGATTACTAAATGTATATTTCCTTCCACCCTATTTTCCTCTGTTTATACTTTTCTCTCTCTTTCCCTTTACCCTGTCCCTCTTCCCCAGTGTTTTGATTCTGACACATCCTCCTTCAGTCTGCCCTCCCTTCTATCAACTCTTCACTCTTTTGTTGGCCCCCTCCCCTCCTACTTCCTTATAGGTTAAGAATGATTTTTATACCCAAAGGAGTGTATATGTTAATTGTTCTTTGAGTGAAATCTGATGAAAAGTAAAGTTCAAACAATGTTCACTGCCCCTCTCCCTTTTTTCTCTCCACTATAATAGGTCTTTCTGCCTCTCCCTTCCCTTTTCTCCCAATATATTCCTCTTTCTCACCCTGTTTTTTTTTATATCATCCCCTCAAAGTCAAAAAATACACTCTATCCTCTTTTATGTATATACCTTTTAACTGCACTAATAGAGATATAGTTCTTAAGAGTTACAAGTCTCATTCCCATGTAGGGATGTTAATAGTTTAAACTTGTTGAATAACTTATTTTTTTTTCTTTCCCATTTACCTTTTTATGCTTTTCTTGAGTCTTGTATTTGAAAAATTGATTTTTCTGTTTAGCTCTGTCTTTTCATCAGAAATGTTTGAAAGGTCCCTATTTCATTGAATGACCACTTTTTCCTCTGTAAGATTGTCTTCAGTTTTGCTGAGTAGTTGATTCTGTGTTGTAATCCAAGCTCCTTTGCCTTCCAGAATATCGTATCATCCAGAATATCTGGAAGCTCTCCAGTCCTTTAATGTAAAAGCTGCTAAATCCTGGGTAGTCCTGACTACGACTCCTTGGTATTTGATTCTTTCTGGCTGTTTGCAATACTTTCTCCTTGACCTGAGAGTTTTGTAATTTGGGTATAATATTCCTGGAAGTTTTCATTTTGGCTTCTTTTTCAGGAGGTGATGAGTGGATTCTTTCAATGACTATTTTACCCTCTGATTCCACGATATCAGGGCAGTTTTCCTTGATAATTTCTTGAAAGATGCTGTACAGGTTCTTTTTTTAAAAATCATGGTTTTCAAGTACTCTAATAATTCTTAAATTATCTCTCTGGGATATATTTTCCAGGTCAATTTACCTTTTCTTCTGTTTTTCATTCTTTTGTTTTTGTTTGATTAACTCTTCACTTGATCTGTCATAGTCATTAGCCTTCATTTGTCTAGTTCTAATTACTAAGGAATTGTTTTCTTCAGTTAGTTTCTGTAACTTCTTTTCAATTTGGTCACTTCTGGTTTGGAAAGAGTTGTTTTCTTCAGTTCATTTTTGTACCTCCTTTTCCATTTGGCCTAGTCTACTTTTTAAGGGCTTCTTTTCTTTTTCTTAGCTGTTGACTCTTTTTTCCTGATTCTCTTGCATAACTCTCATTTCTTTTTCCAATTTTTCTTCTACCTCTCTTATTTGGTTTTTAAAGTCTTTTTTCAACTCTTCCATGAGGATTTTGGGGCATGAAACCAATTTGTATTCCTCTTTGATGCTTCATATGTAGACATTTTGACATCATTGTCCTTCTCTGAGTTTGTGTTTTGATCTTTCTGTCACCATAGTACCTTTCTGTGGTGAGGGCTTTTGTTTTTGTTTTTGTTTATTTGTTGCTTTTTTTTCTTGCCTATTTCATGACTTTTAAAGTTGAGCTCTGCTTCTGGGGTACAGGGAGAATTGTCCCAAGTTTCTTGCACTAGGGGCCAGGGTGCTGGTCTTTGGCTTTCTGTGCCAGGGCCTCTGGGGTTAGCAGCTCAACTGCTGTGCTGGTGCCACCCTAGTCCTAGTCCTGGCTTAGTCCATCCAACTGTGCTGTGGCTTCTGGGCCTGTCAGACCTGACCACAAGTCTGCTGCATCTGAGCTGGAGTCCTCACAGCTGGCCTACTATGCCTCTGGCCTGTTTAGCTAGGAGGTAAGGCCTAAGTTGCTGATCTGTGACAGGACTAAGAGCATCACCTGTCTTGCCCATATACCACCTGTACTGGGCTGCACCCCTCCTTTTGCCCAAGAGAGATAACCCTTTCCTGAAGCCCTTCTCAGTTTATCTTGGAATGGAAAATTGTTTCATCCTATCATTTTGTGCGTTCTGTTGCTCCAGAATCCATTTTTCAACATGATTTAAAATTGTTTGGACAGAAATTGGGGAGAGCTCAGACAAGATCCTACCTTTTCTCTTTCTTATCTCCATTTCCTAGAGTTAAGTGTTGAGAGCTAAAAGGGCTCTATAAATGCTAGCTGTTATGGTTGTTGTTGTCGTATTCAGAGGTCCAAGAGTTAAGTATTATAAATATATGCCAACCTTCTCCTACAAATACCACAAACTCTATGGTTAAGGCACATGAATATGACCATAAGAATTTCCTTCCAGGGCTGGTCTTATATAGGCAACTCAGCCATAGAGACCCAGTCTACTCTTTCCCTCCACCAACATCTGCCATCACCCACTCCAAGGTGGAGTAATAAGGCAACAAGTTGGTCCTTCTGTGATGCTCTGAGGGCTCCTACAGGAGTAAAGCATGTGAGAAAAAGCAGACATAGAAAAACATTTGTAGGGACAGGAACACAATTAAAAGTTTAGATAAAAGGTTTTCAAATTGTCTGTTGAAATTGGAATTTAGAGGAGAGGAAGGTGTGGGTGTAGAAAAGCAACTCTTTGGGGAAAGTAGGGAGAAAAAAAGAGGAAAAAGAGAGCATCAGGAGAAGGTACTTGCCTTCAAGGAACTCTTAGACCTGTAGAAGTCACCTGCTATGAAGAGGATTCTGGGAAGATGGCAGAGTAAGTCAAAAAATTCCGAGCTCTCAATATTTTCCCCCACAAAAGAGTTAAAATAGACCCTTAGGGCAAACAAAGTGTGGGTGGAGACAAAGAATAGGGACACGACCAGGATCTTCCAGGGAAAGTCTGAGAAGATCTGAAGAAAAACCCCAGGGCTGGGTTTGGTCCAGAGGAGGAGTAAACACCTCCAGGCTAGGTTCCATTTTAAAAACAATCTGCAAGCCCTGGGATTAGTTGGTTGGAGAGGCTGCCTCAGGCCCAGCAACTGGAAATTTTTACCCCAGGATAGTGAGGAGAGTCATGCCTTTGAGCTCAGAAGATTGCTGGAACCTCTCCTGATGAGGAACGCCAGACTCAGCTGTGCTGTGAAGAGTGGTGGGGGTGAGAAGGAACTGGCACATGCCTGGTGAGTGCAGAAGCAGTGGGGTAGAAAGCCCCTGGCTCTGGGCACTTACAGGAGGTTGGAGGTTTGATTTTGGTTCCAGGTTAGAGGGAACTGAAGATCTGGGGCAAGAGGCACCATTTCCCATACCCCAGGGCTAGAGGTGATTATAAAAATCAAGTTATTACCACAAAAAAAAAATGCACAGGCAAAGGAGAAAGAATCCAACCACAGAAACCTATTATGGGAATAGAGATGACTGGGGTTCATCTTCAGAGGAGGACACTGAAGTAAAGAAATCCCCAAAGAGTAAGGTTAAATGGTGACTTACCCAAAAAGAATTTATAGAAGATCTTGAAAAAAAAACTTTCAAAATCAAATGACAGAGATGGAGGAAAAACTAAAAAAAAATAAAAATAACCCAAGAAAAACAAGAAGGTTATGAAAAGAAAGTCAACCAATTAGAAAAGGAGATCCAGACTCTCAAAGAGGAAAATGACACCTTGAAAATTAGAATTGGGCAAAATGAAGCCAGTGAAATTATAAGAGATCAAGAAATAATTAAACAAAACATGAATCATGAAAAAATTGAAGACAAAGTGAAACATCTTATAAGAAAAACAACAGATTTGGAGAATAGATCAAGAAAAGAAAATATAAAAATAATTGGAGTAACTTAAAGTTATGATCAAAAAAAGAATCTTGATACAATAATACAAGAAATAATTAAAGAAAATTGTGCTGAAGCATTAGAACAAAGCAAGGAAGTAGAAACAGAGAAAATCCATCGAACACCACTTAAAAGAGATCCTATAAGGAAAACTCACAGCAATATCATAGTCAAATTCGAAACCCCCAGCTCAAGGATATAATATTAAAAGCATCAAGATTAAAACAATTTAAATATGATGGTGCCACAAATTAGAATTACACAAGACCTAGCAGCAGAGACATTAAAGGACCGCAGGTCTTGGAACACAATATATCAAAGAGCAACAGACCTGGGGCTCTGGCCAAAAATATCATACACTTCAAATTTCAGTATTATCTTGAATGGAAAGAAAATGGACACTTGACAAACCCTCAGACTTTCAAGATTTTGTTTAAAAAATCCTTAACTTAATAGAAGATTCCACATACAAGAACTAAGAGGAACATAAGGTACATACCAAAGACTGACCATAAGGAATTTACAAGAACAGATTGCTTACCTTTTATATAACATAAAATGTAAACTATATGTCTAACATTCTTATTAATAATTGTTGAGCTTATAAGAAAGAGTGGGATAAACCTGACTATGACATGAATTTAAAAAGTAAAACCATTTAGAAACAGCTAAAAAGAGTAACTATTTTATACAAGAGAGTTGCAAGAAGAAGAAAGGATACAGAGGATTTAGATGGGGGAGGAGGGCTGGTAGTTATGGTAACCTACTTTCATCTGGAATGGGTTTAAGAGGGAACAGTGCATACATATTTAAAAGAGTATAAAAGTCTTCCAAATTTAGAAGAAATAAAATGGTAGGGGTTTAATGAGTAGGGAGAGGATAAGGGAACGATTAGGACAAGTGAGAGATTTTTAGAGGGAGAATGAGGGAATAGGTAAAGGGTATTTAGATCAATGGGAATAGGAGGATAGAGAAGGGATCTTTGGAAGGGGGAAGGCATGTAATAGGAGGGCAGGGTGGTTGGTGGAGGAGGGGGGTAGGCAAGTAATAGGAGAGTGATGTAGTAGGTAGAAGTTAAGGAGGCAGAAGGGATAGGAAACAAGAGATAGGTACAAACAAAAACAAAGAGCAGGAGTAGAGTATGTGGGAAAGTATATGTCTATATATGCATGTATATTATACATATATATATGTGTATGTACATATCGAGAAACATATCTAAACTATATCATAGCCTTCTGGAGGTGAGGGGAGGGAAAAAAAGAACAAAGTTAAATAGTGCACAGCAGAGAACAAAAGAAAACACAAGAAAGCAAAGAAAAGATGGACAATTCTCAACACAAGGTGTATTATCTATCATACAGGCTTTCTTGAAATGAAAATTTATTGTTATATATTTTGAATCCTCTCTTATGTTCTCCTATGAACATGACATGCTTTTTTTCTTTCTTACTTTGTATTTAAGTTTACAATATGTTTTCGTTTCTTTTCTCTATTCTGTATTTGTGTTCTGGCAAAATAAAACAAAATTAAAAGAAAAGAAAGAAAAAAAAAAAAGAAGTTACCTGCTATGAAACAGAGGGGACGGGGAGTGGGGGAGGAAAGAGGATCAGGGACTGAAAGAGAAGACATCTGCTTTAAAATCTGCCTTGGATGAAGTATTGCTCCTCCCGTGAGAGCCTTCTGCTGTCCAAGGAGAGCCACTGGA
Source organism: Phalanger gymnotis (assembly GCA_028646595.1). Lineage (NCBI taxonomy): Eukaryota > Metazoa > Chordata > Mammalia > Diprotodontia > Phalangeridae > Phalanger > Phalanger gymnotis. The sequence goes on from JAQQSZ010008869.1 coordinate 8,067, forward strand.
CTAGGTAAAATACTGAGGGAAAGGGAAAGGTGGATGAAGGCGAGAAAAAGATGGGATACTGACCCACCTAGGAGCAGCAGGAGCTGCCCTGTCATTTCTCACTGCCCATAAGGGAATATAAATAGGTGACATAAATCAATGCTTTGGTACAATTTCTCTTCATGTTTCTCCTCTGAACCAGAATAGATAGTCAACCAATCAATCGACAGCCTCACCAACAGAGATCCTACAGGGAATACAGTCTTCTAGAAAGTACCAGGAAAGAACATTAGAGAAAATTAGACCCCTGCACACCCCCCAAAAAATCTTATATTTTAACAAAGATACCAGGTAACAGGGTGCCTGGCTAATTCAATTCCTTCCAATTCAACTCAACAAGCATTCATTAAACATTTCAGTACCTCAACCTCAACCTTGGGGCACCTAAGTGAGTCTTTGAGTAAGTTGCTCAGCTCCAGTATGCCTCTTCTCCACCAGTATATCTGTTATTCGTACATGCATACACACACACACACACACACACACACACACATACACACCACTCACACTCACATACTTGCACATATACCTACACATACATATACACACACATTACTCAAATTGTATTCTGTTGAATTTTTTTTTTAGTTTGATATGGTTCTCTGACTTCTATAATCCAACCATTTTGCCTGTTTTATTTTATCTAGTTTCAAGATCTGTCCAAAAAATATCTCTGATTTAAATCTAAGAAAGCTAAGAAAAAAAAGGGAAAGCCATGAGAATTAAATACCTCAGAGCCACTCTTACTCACTGTGAAAAACTGAACAAGATCACTGTGATTTTGCTTATCAATTCAACAAGCATCGATTAAGCAATTACTAAGCACAAGTCATTGTACTAGGCTCTAAAGCACAGGGGATACCTTCTTGGTTTGCTTTTTTTTTTTAAATAAAACCCAGGTCTGTAACTTCATTATTGTGGAGAATTCCTAGTGTTAAAATTCCCTTGAAGGATCCAAATAAGCAATTGTTCAAAAGCTTTGAATCTTGGAAAATTAATTATGTGGAGCAATGAAATCATACATAACATCCATAGTTACACATTTGGTGTACATCAGAGGAAGAACTTGAATCCAGGCCGTCCTGACTATAGGACTTTCACTTTGTAATGGTCAGATCACAGCTGAAGGACTGTATTCATTCCTTAGCACCATATTTTTGGAAAGACATTAATAAGCTAGAAAATATTCAGTAGAGAAGAAGCAGAATGGCAAAGGGTCATAGGGTCATAGATTTAGAACTGGGAGAGATCTCAGAGACTTCTAGTCCAGCCTACATACAAATGAGGAAATTTCAGAGAAAAGTTAAGGGATCTTACTCTAGGTCACACAAATAACACTAACAAGCTGGTGTCCCAGATGGGAAGGCCTCAAGATCACTCATCATGAAGATTAGCTAAAGAAACTGAGAGGGTTTAGCCTCCAGAAGACTTAGTGGGAAAACATAGCAGAGATAACTGTTTTCAGGCATTTTAAGAGCTGTCGAAAGACAAAGACCATAAACTTGTTCTTAGTTCCAGAGAGCAGCACTTGGAGCAATGAGTAGAAGGTGCTGGTTGTCAGAGAAATTTTCCCAACCATGAAAGCTATCCCAAAGAGGAATGATCTATCTTTGGGGGCACTGGGTTCCCTCTCATATGAGAACACCTCGTGTGAGGTCTGCAAGTAAAGAAGGAATGGCCATTTTTCAAGAATGTTTTAGAGAGAATTCCTGTTCAGCCATGGCTGGCCTACTTAGATGACCTCTAGGGTCCCTTTGAACACTTCTCTGATGCCCTAAATCTTACTGCTGTTGTCATCAGTTTGACTTTACTCTTTCCAATCTCCAACCAAATGATGGCCAACAATAATGGGTGCTCTTTCTGGGCTGGGCAAAGATAGGATGGTAAAAAAAAAATGGTGGGGAAAGAGATCAGGGCGATGAACTGGTACATTAGAATTGAAGAAGATTAGAGGGGGAAATAACATTACTAGGGTTTTGTAACCTATGAATTTAATTCTTTCAATTTTAATGCTTGTATTACAATACAATTTACTTCCTTGACATTCATATTTATTTTATGTTTATATTTCTTAAAACATATTGCTGAGAAGGGTCACACAGGCATCACCAGAATACCAAAAGGCACCAAAAAGGTTAAGAATCCCTGAGTCTAATATTCTCACTTTACCAAGGAAGGACATGAAATGCCAAAAGGTAAATTATACATAACTCATTACTGGCAGAGTCAGGATTAAAACCCATGGTTACCGAATCCAACATAATTGTTATTTCCATTATATCACAATGACTTGCTATCTAATAGAGTAATTTTTATAGGATCTTAAAATGTTGCACTGCATTCAAGCAGTACAATTACAAGACCAAAATGAAACACTGGTGTCATAGTTAAATTTTTTCCCCTAGGGGGAGCACACATTCTAACAATTCTAATATGACAATAACTACATAAATAAAATAACTGTATATACATCCTCAAAAAACCCTGAATTAATCCAACCATTCCTCCTAGCTATCATCTCATTTCTCTCCTCTCTTTTGTGGCTAAACTGCTTGAGAACACCATCTGTAATGGATGCCTCCATTTCCTTCTTCTCACTCTTTTCTCAACTCTCGACAGTCTGGATTACAGCCTCATCATTCAAATAAAACTTTTCTCTCCAAAGTTACTAATGATCTCTTAATCACCAAATATCTTTTCTTTTTTTAAAAAAAAAAACGTGTTCATTTCTAGTTTTCAACATTCACTTTTATAAGATTTTGAGTTCTAAATTTTCCCCTTCCCTTCTTCCCTCTCCAAGACAACATGCAATCTAATATAAACTATATATGTACAATAATCTTAAATATATTTCCACATTAGTCATACTGTAAAGAAGAATCCAAACCAAAGGGGGAAACCACAAAAAAAGAAAAAAAAGGGATGAGAAATAGTATGCTTCAATCTGCATTCAGACTTCATAGTTCTTTCTCCTCATGTGGATGGCATTTTCCGTCTTTAGTCTTTTGGAATTGTCTTATATCTTTATTTTGCTCAGAAGAGTTAAGTCTATCAAAGTTGGTCACTGCACGATGTTGTTACTGTGTACAATGTTATCCTGGTTCTGCTCTCTTCACTCAGCATCTGTTCATGTAAGTTTTACAAGAGTTTTCTGAAATCCACCTGCTCATCGTTTCTTATGAACAATAGTATTCCATTACATTCATTTACAACAACTTATTCGGACATTCCCCAATTGATGAATATCCCCTCAATTTCCAATTATTTGCTACCACAAAGATCTGCTATAAATATTTTTGTACATGTGGGCCCTTTTCCTTTTTTGTGATCTCTTTGGGATATAGACCTAGAAGTGGTATTGCTGGGTCAAAGGGTTTCACAGTTTCATAGCCCTTTGGGCATAGTTCCAAATTGCTCTCCAGAATGGTTGGATCAATTCACAACTCTACCAACAATACATTAGTGTTCCAATTTTCCCACATCTTCTCCAACATTTACCATTTTCCTTTGTTGTCATGTTACCCAATCTGATAGGTATGATGTGGTACCTCATAGTTGTTTTAATGTTCGTTTCTCTAATCATAGTGATTTAGAGCATTTTTCCATATGATTATAGATGGCTTTAATTTCTTCATCTAAAAATTGCCTGTTCGTATCCTTTGACCATTTATCAGTTTGAGAATGACTTGTATTCTTTCAAATTTGACTCTGTTCTCTATATTTTAGAAATGAGGTGATTGACGGAGACACTGATTGTAAAAAATACTTCCCAGCTTTCTGTTTCCCTTCTAATCTTGGTTGCATTGGCTTTGTTTGTGCACAAACTTTTTAATGTAATGTAATCAAAATCATTCATTTTGCATTTCATAACATTCTCTATTTCTTCTTTGGGCATAGATTTTTCTCCTCTCCACAAACCTGACAGGTAAACTATTCCTTGCTTTCCTAGTTTTCTTAGAGTATAAACCTTTATGTCTAAATCATGCACCCATTTAAACATTATCTCGGTATATGGTGTAAGATATTGGTCTCTGTCTGGTTTCTGCCATACTATTTTCCAGTTTTCCCAGCAGTTTTTGTCAAATAGTGAGTTCTTATCCCAAAAGCTGCAGTCTTTGGTTTATCACACAGTAGATTATTGTAGTCATTGACTACTGGTCTTGTGTACCGAATCTATTTACAATGGCCTTTTCTTAATACTTATCCTGTGACCTCTCTGCAGCCTAGGACACTGTCAATCAGTCTCTTCTCCTTGATATTCTCTTCTTTATAGGTTTTCCTATAAAGGAAACTCTCTCCTGGTTCTCTTACCCAACTAAACATTTCTTCTTGTTCTCTTTCACTGGATCTTCATCCAAATCATACCCACTGACTGCAAGTGTCCCACAAGACTCTGTCCTGGGCACCCTCTTCTCTTATCTGTCTATACTATTTCACTAGATAATCTCATTAGCTTTCCTGGTTTCAAATATCATTCCTATACTGGTGATAATCATATCTCCTTATCCAACTTAACTTCTTTCCCGACCTCCAGAATCCCATCTCAAATTATCTACTCAACATCTCAAATTGGATGCCCCCAGAGACATCTTTAATTCAATATGTTCACAACTAAACTTATTTTACCACTAAAAAACTGCTCCTTGAAATTTACTTACAATGGCTTGTTCTAATATCTGGTGTTAACTCTAGCAACCTGAGCTTCTTACAGCCTGACTTCCATAATTAATGCTCTAAACAAGATTTCCTCACATTTGTTTTTCAAATATCTTCTATTGTAGCCCAGAAAAAGATTTCAAAATATCAATTAAACAGAAA
>JAQQSZ010008870.1:0-12923 GCA_028646595.1 Phalanger gymnotis
ACCAATTTATATTTACTGGCCTTAAGTCCTTGCTCGCACTCCTGGGTTCACACAGGGGTTGGCTCTGCTTCTGCAGCTCCTGCTTTGGCTTTTTTTCAGCTTCAGCTGTAGTTGTCTCTTAGCTCGCCTCTCCTTGCAGCTGAGCCTCTGGCATTCTCAAGCCCTGCCTCAACGACCAGAGACCATTGGTTCCCCAGTTGGCCCCTCTTAAGTCATCAATCTACACCCACACAGGTTTCACACCTGATAGGTCTTTGGGCCTGGGGCTTAGCACTTAACAGCTGAAAGTACTTTCACTCAAAGTAAACAAAAACCAAACTCCTCAAGTGCTAAGGAGCCCATTTTGCCTTACCAGTGTGCGCGCGCAACGGCACACACACACACACACACACACACAGATGCACACACAAAATTACAAAGGCAAAAGGCAATGTTCTCTCCAATCTCATTTTTAAAAATAAAGAATTTGATAATTCAATAAAATATTTGAAGTCTGTTTTAGGCATTCTTATTACAACAAAGGAAATGGGGGCCGTTGCCCATAGGAAGCTTACAAATTAAGTGGAGATATACAGGAAAATAACTGGAGATATGTACATAAAAATAACTAAGAAAACATGGCAACATATAAATAATTTCTAAGTGAGTGGTAAAGACGTTAGACAAAATAGAAATTCAAAGTGACCCTTAATTCCAGCTAGTAGAATAAGGGAAGGATCATAAAAGATTTGTACTCTTTGGACTGGCAGAGGAGGAATAGAATTAACATTCTAGGAAAAGGAACTTACGACATAGTTAAAAGATCTTTCTTTTGTCTTACTTAATATATACATAATTTCCACCCTAGGGAGCTCCCGCTTTGATTTTTGTAACTTCTGAATTCCTTCATCATTTTAATCAACCCAGTGCTAATGTTGGTAAATGTTCTGGCCCAGATGATTAAACATGAGTAAACAGATGAGTAAACTATACACTAAATCTCTGAAAGCTGCCCATTCAATTTCTGCTCTACTCTTGTGTGTTGGCTCAGCTTTCCCTCCAAATTAGTAACAAACGTCTCCCACTGAGAAGTGCTCTAACTTGTTGATGTAGTCTTCTGGTAGTCTTCTAGACTTGAGGCCACTGCTTTTGTTTGAATGTCAATGTTTAACTTGAAAAAGATAAGTCTATGAGCAGTCCAGCACTCTGCACCACACATTGCCTTCATCATTCTCATATCCTGTCTGTCTCTTCTCTTTGCAAAAACGTAGTCTATTAAGCACCAATGTTACTGCAAACCACCATAAACTAATACTGAAGGTCTTCACTGTATACCTCAGTTTGAAGTCAACCTCTCTATCAGAATTTCCAACTGAAAAGAGGTTTTGAATACCGTTAGGCTCCTCTCATGTGGCAAAGCACCTTGTGGTGATCCTATTCCAAAAAGGATTTACAAGGTCCACTGCTCATACAAAAGCTGACTGAAACCTTCCAAGTTATATGACAGGAGGTTATCCCCCAAGAGTTCAAGAATGCCTTCATTCTCCATCTCTATAAAGGAAAGGGAAATAAGTTGTTCTGTCACAATCACAAGGAGGTCTCTGTCTTAGTCATTGTTGGAAAGATTTTTGCATAGTCCTCCTTAATAGACTAATTCTTCACCTGGAAGATGGTCATCTACCCAAAAGCCAGTGTGGCTTCAGAAAGGACTGAGGAATGGTTGATATGGTGTGTGCTGCCTGACAAATCCAGGAGAAATGCCAGGACCAGAACAGAGGTTTGTAGACAACATTAATCAATCTGACCAAGGCTTTTGTCAGTCATGAGAGCTTATGGAAAATTACGTAAAAATTCCATTGGCTAGAGAAGTTAGTATTGTACATCAATTTCATGAAGGTATGTTTGCCCGGGTTCTGGATAATGGATGATGCTCGCATGCTTTCCCAGGTACCAATGGAGTGAAACAAGGCTGCATGCTTGCCCCTGTGCTTTTTTTAGCATCATGGTTTCAGCCATGTTGTCGGAAACCTTCAATGAAGATGAACACTGCCTCAAGGTCAGCTACCACGTTGATGGTAAATTATTTAACTTGAAAAGACTACAAGCCAAGACTAAAGTGGAGGGAGAATTGGTGTGATTTTTTTGTTCACAGGTGATTGTTCATTTAATGTACCCTCTGAGGCTAAGATGCAGCAGAGTATGGATTGATTCTCTGCTGCTAATTTTGGCCTGACAATTAACATAAAAGAAGACAGGTTCTCCATCAGGCAGCACTGCCCCATCCATACATGGAACAATCAGTTACAGAAACTGGAGAAATTTTGAATGATGTGTTCACTTACCTTGGATGCACATATAGATAATGAAGTTGATGCACACATTGCCAGAGCTAGCTCAGTGTTTTGGACACTCTGAAGGAAAGTGTGGGAGAGAAAAGGTGTTAGATTACCTATCAAATTGAAGGCCTAGGGAGCCTTTGTGCTTACTTCATTGCTATATGCCTGTGAAATCTGGCCAGTATACCAGCACCCTCAAGCAACTGAACAATTTACATTCGAATTATCTTAGGAAGATTCTGAAGATCACCTGGAAAGATAAAGTACCTGACATTGAGGTCCCTTCTTGAGTTGAACTGCCAAGGATTCAAGCTCTACTTCAGATACTGCAATTCCAATGGGCTAGCCCCAATTGTTTGAATGCCAAATGTATGTTTATCTAAAAGACTATTTTATGAAAGAACTCACACAAGGCAGATGCTCACACAGAGGTCAGAAGAACTGATAAGAGAACCTTTTCAAGGTCTCTGGAGAATTTTGGAATTGATTTTGAGACATGGGAGACACTGGCACAGGACTGTCCAACATGGTGTGCTGCATCAAAGAAGTCTCTGTGCTCTATGAGCAAAGCAGAATTATAGTAGCTCAAAAGGAACTTGAGATGGGAAAATTTAGAGACATCTCCATTCCAAATGTTCATGAGGACTATTTGTGCCTGACCTGTAGTAAAGCTTTTATTAGTGATCAAGATGAGCTCTTACAACTTATTCAACCAAGTGCCCTTGAGAGTTTTGCCTTTATTTCCTTGATTAAATTAGGTAACTAAGGTGGGGCTCCAGGTGAGGCCCATGAAGGGAGGTCTGATTATATCTTCGCTCCCAAGTAGGCCCAAAACCCCTAGCTATTAGGTGCTAAAACAATGTGGGCACGAAGCCCTTAGAGTCCTAGGGGGAAGTGCTAGGACCAGAGTGCATAAAAAGGGAAGACAGAGGTATTTGCGAGGGCTCTCACTCTTGGTGGTGTGCTGATGTGGAGACTCTGGGCAGCTGTAGTTAAGAGCCCTCCAGCTTGTAAACCTGGATGTTCAGACTTTGTTAAACTCTGGTAACTATGCATTGAGATTTGAATCAGACAAGGTCGGTCTGTTGATGTTTGTAATTTGTTTGTATTTGCTCTGAAGTTCAGGGTGCTGGCTTTTTCCCCTGAACTAAGTGAATGAAATTTGTATGCTGGATTAAAGTAAGATTGTTAACCCCTTAATGTTGCTTTCCTTGGTAAATCAGATCAAAAGAGCCTGGGCTTGCAGCATTCTGTGAGCTGGTTGTTGTTGGTTTTACACCCCCACAGCAGCTGCTAGCTGGATTGTTGAACCAAAGGTTCTGAGCATCATGACACATTGTACACTGACCTTGACATAGCAATTGCCATTTTAGCCCTCTTTGAATACAAAGGACAACCATAATTTCCACAACCATCATCCCATACTGACCCTGCTCTCTCCTCACAATAAAATAATATATCCTCAGAATTAGGATGGATTTCAAGTTTTATCTTTATTATGTCTAGCCCCTAGCATAGTAACTTATACATAAAATACACTTAATGCATAGTTAATTAGAAAGGGGAACATGATTATGCTAGTTTGCATAGAATGAACATAAATTTTTCAACTATTCCTTCCTCTTTTGATCTTTCCTTTCATTGAATTAATAATCCATGCTACATAATTTGCTTCTTTGCATTCTGAAGCTTCCATGTGTCTTAGTTATGGAGGCAGCTAGATGGCATGGTTTTGAATCCTGGGCCTGGAGTCAAGAAAACTTGAAATGCAGTATGGTGATTAATAAAAACTTGTTGCTTGATGATATTGAAACATTGGTTTCATCATCAAATTATTCTTCAACATTCAGCTACTCTGTATACCATAATATAATAAGGCATTTTTCAAGGCATACTTAAAGGAGAAGATATCCCTGTGCTTAAAAAACTCTCACTTTCAAGGGGGAGGAGGAAAAAATAAGCATATCAGTTCTGTATTTCATGAGAACAGCATTTTCAAGGTCCCTGAATCATATGACTCTAAACTATTTCTGTCCCTATGTTATTTGTACATCCATCATACAAGGAAAAAAAAAGAGGGGGTAAACGTGCATGTGTTACCCTGATTAGGATGGGAGGTGAGTATTGTGATTTACAATTGACAGCTTAAAACCATTATCTAAAGCTAGGACTTAATCCACTCCATTAGTTCATAGTCAGTCATCAGACAAACTATCTGACTTTACCTGTTTTCCTGGAAACTTCTCCTTCTATTGCATGTAGAACAATGTTTCAATGAAAAATTTCTGTTTATATTTGAATTGGGTATAAGGAACAACAAATATTGTCACTGGCTTACTCTTCACCAAGAAGTTTGCTGAAATTCTTAAGCCCTCAGCATTTGGTAAAGACAAATAATACTAATGATAATACATAAATAAATGAAATAAATCAGTATATATATATATATACATATATATATATATACACACATATACATATATATATATAAATGCAGAGATAGTATTCTAGGTATATACCTAGTTATTAGATAGTTGAAGGTTTAGGGAGTGTAGTTGTTTGGGGTTATTAATTCATACTAGGGTAATCTTGGATATCAAGGAAAAGGTCAGTTATTTTGAAGTTTCTTATGCAGGGTAATGTCTCATTGTATTCCACTAAGACTCTAACTTAACAGAGCTTATATCATTAACTTTTTAGGGTTAGGACCTGCTCATCATTTCTGTTCTCATCACCGTTCTGCTAACTCAAGCTTAGATACCGCCTCCCTCAGTTTCCTCTCCCATGTGATTAGAGGGCTGGAGAGTGGAGAAGCAAACTACTCCCTGAGCCCTCATTTATAAAGGGCAGAAATTAGAATCTATTTTTCATGTTGTTTTCCCCCACTGAGTTTTAAGCTTTCTCCTTTGTATCCTCAGTGCTTAGCACAGTGCCTGGCACATAGTAGGTGATTAATAAATGTTTATTGAATTGCATTGTTTTCCTGTATTGAGATCATGTGAGTCCAAAGTTCAGCTTTCCTGGTAGAGTGCAAACTTTGGCCTGTGTCATTTCCTTTCACCAAACTTGCCTGCTTATTCTGTGTCCAGTGTGTTTCATTCCTTTTGTTAGGAGAATAACATCTTTGCGAGGAGGCCTGGGGGCATGGGGAAGGAGGATGAGAGAGGAGAGCATAAGGGTGGAACACATCTCCATTGCCTTTGATCCAGATCAGGCACTTGAGAGGCATTTTAATGCTGTCATTAAAAATCATAGGATGATATCATGGATGTTTTATTCCTAGTAATGGAACATTTTCAGATGGTGATCAATGCAGACTTGGCGAGACGTGGAGTCTCTGGTCCATGCTTTGTGCTCCTTTAGACTAGATTATTACACTTCTTTATTGACTGGTTTTTCTGTTAGGTCACTAAATCAACTGACTCCCTTTAGACTCTTGCTGCTAGTCGTGCCATGAGAAGAAAATGCCTCATTGTATTACATTGAGGCTAGTCAGTGTGTCTGCTTGCTCCTCATTTTACAACAAATTGGTTTTAAAAGTGCTATTAATTGTATAAAGCATAGAGCTTTCCATTCATTTCACTTAGGGGTCAGTGACCTGTGATTCTTGTACCTAGATATTCTTCATTTTGATTCTAGGTAGACGGGAATTAATATTTTGTTTCCATACTCGGCTGTTTTGCCTTAAAAAGATAACAGTTCTTGGTGACATTTCAACTTTCATCTACCTCCTAATCATAATTCAAAAGCCTTGTTTATTTTCATTTCATAGAGTATGTCTTCCTTCACTAAGGAAATTTCTCACTTCCCTAGAAATCTCAGACCACATAACTTGCTCTTTCTCTATAAATTCATATCAAGTATACAAACCCAACTTGAAAAAAAGGGGAAAATAAAGCCAGAAAGAAATCACAAAGTCTAAATGATTAATATATAGGAGGGGAGGGAAGCTAGGTGGCAAATGGATAAAGTGCTGCTCCTGGAATCAGCAAAGCCTGAGTTCAAATCTGGCCTCAGACAATTACAAGCAATGTGACCATGGGAAAGGCACTTAATCCTGTTTGCCTCAGTTTCTTCACCTGTAAAATGAAACTGGAGAAGGAATGGCAAACCACTCCAGTATCTTTGTCAAGAAAACCTCAAATGGGGTCAAAAAGAATTGGATGTGACTGAAATGACTGAACCACCACCACCCCAACAACATAGGAGTAGAGCCATTGGATTTGACTCAGTCAAATAGTGTTTCAATTTTCACAAAGTAAGAATGAAAGAAGGAACCAGAGGTTCTTGAAACTCTGAAGTTGATTCAAAGGCTCTTAAGACTTATGTGAAGTCCTCCTTTAAGGCTGTGCCCACACCCATCTTGCATTCACAGGTTGAATTTCCTAGGAGATGACTACTCCAGATTCAGGGTTTCCTATGGGTCTCTGTTCCTAAAATTATAACTCATGGGCCCTCACTGTTGCAGTCAGCATCACTATGCATCCAGTTAACACAATCTAGCTCAACTCAGTGGTGTTTACTAAACTAGCACATGATGAAAAGTAGTAACAAAACATCCCTTCTCCTCAAAAACTTGGATTGTTTTCCTCCACAAATACAGGAAACATCACTGAGAAGAGAAAGTAAACACAGTGTATGTATAGATAGAGAGGCACATACATAGGGGACATATCTGGCCAAGATAATGCACAGCTCTAACAATTTGGGGGCCTGGTGTCTTTTTTTTCCACATGGTGCCCTTCTGCTGCTCTCTCTGGTGAACTTGTCACCCTGCTCTGCTCCTTTGCCCTGTTTCTCTTCATATCCAAACTCAATTCCACTGCTTGACCCTCTTCTCCTTTGTCAAAGCTCCTCCTCTCTCTCCCAGCTGTCACTTCGTTTAAAAGGCCAACAGGGGCATGGTTAATCCTTCAGTCATTCAGTGGTTGGCTTCCCTATATTTCCATCATGTTGATCAAAGAACTTCATTTCCAAAGAAATGAAGAGTTATAAACATTAATTTACACTTCCTTACAGAGGCTGCCAAAGTCTAAAAGGGGTACATCCTTTAAAATTCGCAAATAGGCAACATAGGTTATAAGCCACTCAAGCCTTCCCACACTGTTAAGAATTGAGAATGGGCGAGTGCAGGATGTATATGCTTTGTAATCTATGAAAAGGTGACTCCGAGTGGCTATTCATGGTCTGAAAAGGTCAGTCTAAAAATTGGCTCCATTTTTTTGCCCTGGAAATGACCTTGGACATCTGAGATGATTGTGTTTAATTCTAAGTCCTGTAAATCACTAGAACATTAGAATAAATAGATGAAGCATTTATTAAGCACTTTCCTTACACCATGCTCAGTGCTAAGTCCTAGGGATACAAATACAAGTTCACAAGACACTCCCTACCCTTTAGGACCTTACATTTTAATGACAAAGATAATACATAAAGATGAGATGGAAAACTTAAGGGGAGTTAACACATTTCTGGTGAGGAGGAAGTGGGCATGATGACTGAAGAGCAGGCTAGTGAACATACCCAGAACTAATAGTAGAGCTGGGAGGGACTTTAGAGGACATATAGTGAAACTCTCTCATTTTACAGATAAGGAAACTGAGTCATAGGGAAGTTCAATGACTAGCCTAAGGTTCTACATGTAATATATATTAAAGCCCATATTTGAACCGAAGTCTCATGAATATGAAGCATGTGCTTTTTCAGTTTATATAAGCTTATAGAAGATAGTGCTTCAACTGGTTAAAGGTCTAGAAATCATGTTATACAATCCTGATGCCTATGGTTAGTAATCACCTCCTCACTCTGGACATTGTTTAGCACTCTGATTTGCCACTCCATGCACTTATAATGATACAATGTGTACTATAGTTATCTGTGGTTGTATCTTATTTTCCCCACAATACTGTAATATCCAAAAGAGTAGGAACTTATCTAAACTTTTTCCTGTGCCCATAGTAGGCATGTAATAAATATCTTTGTGGTAAATTTAAAAAAAAAATAAACAACTGAAGTAATTAGAGATATTTAGCTCTTACCTATTTATCCTGTAAGAATAAATCTGCCTTGATAGTCACGTATTATCAATACTCTCTGCCCCTTTGATTGGACCCTCTGCCTATGAGCTCTAGGGACTTCACTAAAAGAGGGCAACCAGTACAGTCTTCTCATTTCCCACCAGCTATATACTGCTTTTGGACTTCTTTGGACCTCTCCACCATTCTTTTCTTCTCCAGGAAGCTCATTGTTGGGAAAACAACAATCTTTTCCTGATTTCTTAGGAGACAGGAGGGAAGAGGAGGAAAAGGGTGGTATGAGGAAGAAAGGGGAAAGTACAGGCAAGAGAAGGATAGGAGTCAAAAATGCATCTTTTGTATTTCAATGTCTGGGTCATATCTGAGGATCGTTCAAGTTGTCCTTTGATTTTTACTGGTCAGTTTTGAACCAAAGAGGCCTAACGTTATTATAACTGAAAATGCATCCTTTGCTGAGTTACCTGATATATCATGACCCCTGCTTTCCTGAGACTTATTGTTTTATTCTAAATTGAAGTATTAAATAGTTTATCATGTTGCCCATTCAATAATTAATTGAGAATTGCAATATACCCAGTAGATAGGAACTGAATATAAAGGACCTCACTTGCCCAAGTCACTATTTTCCCATACATAAAAAGAAAATCATTAATATAGTCTGGTCTAAGTCACAAGGCTGTTACAAGACTCCTAAAGAAAATGTATATAAAGTACTCTGTCATCATTGAGTGCTACATAAATGTAAGCTATGATGTTGCGATGAAGGTAAGAAATGTACTGTTTACCCCTTTCAATATAAGCTCTTGAACAGCATTTTGTCATTACTTTATACAACTAGCCCATTTTAGTTACTTTTTAATCTGTGAAATCAGAACATTCACAGCTTTGCCTGCTGTTAAATTTGTGAAGAGTCAGGTAATTTCTTAGGGCCCAAACTACTTAGTTTATTATAGATTATGTTCTGAACACCCCCCCCCCCCAAGCAAATGAATAGCCAATGCAGGGGCTGGGAATGAGGTGTTGCATGCATTATTTTACCAAGGGACTCACTGGCTCCTCTATTTTAAAACAATTTTCTCTGAAGCTGCCACCTCAGTGTGATGAAAAGAAAAATAGCTTCTTCTGATTCAGCGTCTCTTACTCATTTGGTAAATTTACTTTCAGTGAGTCACGAATGCTTAGCACATTACTGCATTATTTGTGTTTTGGAGTTATTAATTCCTCTGTGTGATAGTCATTGCAGGCCCCTCTGTGTGGAATAATCAGCAGAGTCAGGAAGATAGCTAAACAGCTGTGGTGAGCAGCCAGCACTCAGTCTACACTTTGTGGCAGATGATGCCATGCCTGAGAATTTATAGCACAGCAGCAAGATACAAATGGCTGTTCTATAATCCTGTACGGGATATGGGGCTTCTGATAAATATGAGCAATAAAGCCAAAATGCCCTGTGCCTTACTGCCTTGGTTGGATACAAGTTACTCATAAAGAGTGGCTTCCCTGTTGACCTAGCTCATTACCCTTGGCATTCGATTTCCCCCAAGTTGCTGGCAAAGCCTTTTGGATAAGAGCATTCCAAGGTGATGAACTTGAGCCTGGTGCATTTTTAATCATGGCAGACCTGAGATGCCATCTTCACTGGAGAGATTGCTTCTGATGCCAAGGTGATTAGCATATGCTCCAGCTGCAGCCAGCCCTTCCAATGATTTCCCCAATGAACTGTGAACCTCAGAAGTGTTTTGCTGACCTTGTGTTGAATGTGCTTTTTTTCTCCCCAGAAACCCCTCCTGTATAGACATAAAATACATTTAACTAACCATAGCAGCTGGCTTTTGCTTACTAGATAGCTTAGGCAGTGGTGACACCTGTGCCCAAATCATATCAATATCATCTTGAATAGAAAAAGTACTAGAAAGATCAATAGAGGTATGAAGTGGGGCTTTACTGTAAAGCAAGGAACAAAATTTTTAAGCAAACTTGTCAATATCCAAATGAAAGCTGCTCTATCAGAATTATCACTTTGCAAACCCATCCAATTGTTCCCATGAAGTTGCCATGGTTCTGAGTGCATTTGAAACATTTCTTGCAAAATAGGGTTTAGATCCCAAGTTATATCATCTCCGAGAGTCAAAAGGGAGCTCAGAAGTCTCCTAATAATGGGGAAACTCACCGTTTGCCAAAGCAGCTCATTCCCCTTCTGCCCATTCTGATACTTAGGAAGTTTTCCTTTAAATAGGGTATAATGAGCTAAAATCTGCCTTTGTAACATCCATGCTTCACTCAGACCTGTGCTCTAGAAATAAAGACAACCATTCTAAGTCTTTCTTCCATATAGTAGTCATCAAATATTTCAAGACAACGATCAGTCCTTCTTAAGTATTGTATTCTCTAGCTTAAAATATCCCAAATTCCTTCAACTGGTACTTGATTTGGCATGATTTCCAGTGCCCTCACCATCCAAATTACCTTCTTTGGCACGTTCTCCAGCTTCTCTCTATATTTCTAAAACCATTGTGCCCAGAACTGAACAGGACACTCTAGAAGATCCGACAAGGGCAGAAAAGAGAACTCTCTTTTTCCTTACTCTGGACACTAAGCTTCTATTAATACAGCCTAAAATTATCTTAGTCTTTTTGACTGCCATGTCATGTTATTGATTCATATAGATCTCACAGACCACTAAAACCGACAGGATGTTTTCACATGAATTGTTGTCTAGCTATGTCTCCCCATCCTGTATTCACATAGCTGAGTTTTTAAATTTGTTTAGGACTTTGCATTAGCAAATTTCATCTTATTTGATTGGGAACATCTTGGCCTGTCAAGATCTTTTCTGGAACTCAATTATGTCATTCAACATGTTACACATTCTTTTTTCAGCTTTGTCCTATTTTTATGTTATCCTATCCTTTATTCAAGTAATTGGGGGAAAAAAAACGTGTAACAAAATTGAGCTGGAGACCTCTTTCCAGAGCACTCATCTAGAGATCTCCCTTCAGGCTGGTTTTCATTCTTCCAATCTTTGATAGATATATGACCTCATGGATGGGGATATTCTCTCTGATAGTGTGAAATGAGCTATATCTTTTCATTTAGTGTGATTTTTGTTGATACTCTTCTATACAAGCTCCTATATTATCCATATAGGGGCACTTTGTGGCAATGGGTGGAACACTGGACTTTTAGTCAGAAGGACACGGTTTTAAATTCCACTTTGGTGATCAGCAGCTATATGATTATGGACAAGTCATTTCAGATTTCTGTGCCTGTTGCCTCATCCTTTAAGATAGGGGGTTTGACTATAAATCAGGTTTAAATCTATGATTCTAGGGTCCTACCTATGACTATGTGGACAGCCTTTCAATATGCTTTACATGAGTCTTTATATCTTGGCTTGACTTTTGTTGTATTTTTTCTTTCTCTTTTGTTTCACTTTTCCTCTTTCCAACTCAAATTTGAGTCTTCTCAGCCAATACTTCCCCACTTCATTCATTCGTTTATTTCAGTATTAGTGATTTGTAAAGCTTTTCCTGAACACATGTTGATTTCCTTCTACTCCCTTTATTTTTCTGCATCTCTTCTGAGATATTTTAGAATCTATCCCCGGGGAGGGGGGGGGGGGGTGGGCAAGCCAAGATGGCGGCTGGAAAGCAAGGTCTAACGTGAGCTCCCCGCCGAGTCCCTCCAAAAACCTATAAAAAATGGCTCTGAACCAATTCTAGAACTGCAGAACCCACAAAATAGCAGAGGGAAGCCGGGCTCCAGCCCAGGACAGCGGGGATGGTCTCTGGGTGAGGTCTATCCCGCAGACCTGGGAGCTGAGGGGAGCAGAGCAGAGCCCAGAGTGGGCGGCACAGACCAACCAGACCAGGAGCCAGGCAGAGCTGGCCCTAGCACCCTGAATCAGTGAGCTGCAGCAGTTACCAGACTTCTCAACCCACAAACACCAAGGACAACAGAGAAGGTTACTGGGAAAAGCTGCTGGGGACTGGGATAGAGTTTGTGTTTGAGCCACTGCCCTGGGGGCAGCAGAGGTAAGGCAGCTACAGAACTACAGCTGCAGTTGCTTGCAGCCCCAGGCCCACCTGGTGGGAGGAATTAAGTGGCAGATCAGAGCAGGAGTGAAGAGCCTGATGAAGATCTAAGTCCAGTCCAGGTTGGGGGTTTTTGGGGAAGGAGGAGTGCTGGTGTGGCACAGCTGGCAAATCCCCCCAAGCTTGGAACATAATTCTCTTAACTCTACAAGCAGTCATACCCCACTGAAAAACTCCAGGGTCAAGTAAGTTGGCTGGGAGCATGGCCAGGCAGCGAAAATGCACCCAGATTCAGTCTCAGATTTTGGAATCTTTCTTTGGTGACAAAGAAGACCAAAACATTCAGCCAGAAGAAGTCAACAAAGTCAAAGAGCCTACAACAAAAGCCTCCAAGACAAACATGAACTGGTCTCAGGCCATGGAACACCTCAAAAAGGATTTGGAAAAGCAAGTTAGAGAAGTAGAAGAAAAATTGGGAAGAGAAATGAGAAGGATGAGAGAAAACCATGAAAAACAAGTCAATGACTTGCTAAAGGAGACCC
>JAQQSZ010008871.1:0-12923 GCA_028646595.1 Phalanger gymnotis
CTCAAGAAAATAATAAAATATTACTTAGATGCTTATACATACAAATTTAGCAAGACTCAAAGTGTTTTTGCAATACATCAGCAGGAATTTACACATGTTGTTTAGACTTTCAAGTGATTTCTCTGTTGGATGCCCTGGGAACAGGGAAATAGACAAAATAAAAATTAGCTTAATGCATCCAAAGTTTCAAAACTGATTTTTTTGTTCATTAATAGAAATTGATAGAAAATGTTTATTAAATTAAAAAATGGAATAACTTGTCTACATAAAAATCAATGAATAAGCATTTATTAAGCACCTACTATGTGAAAGGCATGGCTACACACCGAGGCAGAGCACTATTTGGGTGGAAAATAAAATACGTGAGGTGGCATAATGTGAAATATGCCAGGAAAAAATGGCTGGAGCCAGGTTGTGAAGGGTTTTAAATAATTGATTTATTTGTCTCAAGTCTCTCCCTGTTCCAATCCACTCTATACACAACCACCAAATTGATATTCCTAAAGCATAGTTAACCTAACTCAAGGAACTCCAGTGGCTCACCCTTGCCTCTCAGATCAAATGTATAAAGAGAGATAGAGAGATAGACAAACATATACATACATAGATAAACAGATATCTATAGACATACATATGTGAATTGTGCATGTATGTGTATATGTATACACACATATCTGTACAATATTCACTGGAACCGGGTTGTGAAGGGCTTTAAAAGCTAACTATAGATAAATATACAAATGCACACATAGACATTTATGTATACGCTATGATAGATATGTATATATAGACATATATATATATAGATATATGCATATAAGTAGACATAGAGACAGATTACATTACTTGTAAGAAGCTATAATAATATATAAGTAACCTATGCATATATGTGAGTGTATGTGTATGTATCTATCATCTGTTTAGTATTTAAAGTCCTTCACAACCTGACTCTAGGCAATGTGTATGTGTGTGTGTGTGTGTGTATGCACACACACATACGCGCACAATACATATATGTGTGTCTATGCCTCTCTCTTTCTCTCTCTCTCTCTCTTTCTCTCTCTCTCTCTCTCTCTCTCTCTCTCTCTCTCCATAGACAGGTACATATAGATAAGTATTATATATTTGATCTTATATGCAAGAGTGAACAACTGGAATTCTTTGAGCAGGGTAACTGATTTTAGGAATATCTATTTGGTAGCTGTGGGGAATTTAGAAGGAAGAAACTTGAGGCACGTAGAGCTGATAAATTCCTAAGTCCTGGCGGCAGTATGTGTGTAACTGAACAGTGAACAGAAGAAATATCCATCCATCTACCCACACATGTATATGCATACACACATATACACATACACATACACACACATACACATACATATACATATACATACACATACACATACACATATACATATACATATACATACACATACACATATACATATACATATACATATACCTATACATATACATATACACATGTGTGTATGCGATGTGGAAAAAGAATCAACAAGAATTGGCACCTGACTGGATAGGGACTGGTGAGGGAGAGGGAAGAATTGTGGTTGGTTTGTGGGCTACACCCCTGGAAGACAGCGAAGATAATTAACAGTGCCTTCACTTTGGTGGAAATGAGAAAGTTGCAGTAGGAGAAGGGGTGAGTTCAGGGGAAAAGATAATGATAATAAGAAGGAAGACCCTGTCTCTCCCCGCCAACCCCCAGTAAGTAGTTTCAACAAGTCATTTAAGCACTGGGGCCTGCTTATTCTCACCTGGAAAACAAGGAAGTTGGCCTAACCACAACCCTCCAAGGCCCCTCTAGTCCCAGTGATCTATTCTATTGCTCTTTGTGTTTCTGAGAATAAGCCTCATTTAGGGACCAGTTCTTAGGCCCCTGCTCCCTCAGATAAAAGGACTGCTGCAGGGAGGGGGAAGCTTGACATCTACTTAAATCTGAATCTATCCTTTTGTCATGGTGACTTTTCTTGGTCCTGTGATTTTGATGATAACCAGAGATGTGAGTGTTGAGCTACCAGTGAGCCCTTGTCCCACCCATTTTCTCCATCTATTTCTGTGAGCTTTGAAGTTAATGTCGAATTTTCCAATCTTAAAATCATTCCCATGGCAACAAGCTGTGAGAAGATAAACAAACATGGGGTTAAGACTTCGCTGCAGGAATCAAGCAGATGGAAAAACTAGGCTGTGAAGGAGAAAAACCTTTATTTAAACATAAATATCTTCAATAAGAGAAAAGAGAAAATAAGAAACAACTACTAAAAACAACTTACAGGGGAAAAAAGTTATTTATGTACTTCTACCTGCCTGCCTTCCCTCCCCTCTACTTCCTCAGTTTACCTTATCCTAAAGCAGTTTATTATTACCACAACTACTAGTAGCTAGTATTTATATAACCACTTTAAGGTTTGCAAAACAGTTTACAAATTTTATCTCATTTGGTCTACAGAAAAAACCCTGTTAGGTAGGTATTATCATCCCCATTTTACACGCCAGGAAGCTGAGGTTTAGAGAGATTCAGTGACTTGCCACAGCTAATGAGTGTCTGAGGCAGGATTCCCGACTCCTCCAAGTCCACCACAGAAGATGATACATGACCAAGCCACCTCAGAAAAGTTATGTAGAGAGTTTCCCCCAAGGACCAGAACTTAATAAGCAATAATAAAAATGAAAGTATGGCTCCCGGAAATTACTGAGATGAAGCCCAATACGTTGTACCCAATATTTACCCTACATAGGAGGTCCTCCTTCACATCCCCTTATACATGGTGAGCAAGTAGGATGGCTGTCTTTAACTCTTCTCCCAACTGCTACAGCGTCAGAATGGCTCAAGCAGGGGAGGAAAGAGGAGCAGGGGTTCCTCTCGAGAATTTCCAGGCTCCTCCGACCTCTGCAAGATCCCATTATAAAGCTTTTCCTGATCCCTGTTTATCTGGAGTAGGGGAAGCTGTGGAGAATGAGAAGGCAAAAGTGACTGCCATTCTGCATAGGTCTAACCCTGAGGTTGTCCTGTCACCTGCTCCTCAGGAGAACAAAGGTGGGGGGGAGTGATCCCACTGAGCGAGCCACTGTTGCTAAGCCCTAATTGTATGTTTCCTTCATCCACCAGCATCAGCACCAGGTCTATTGCCGGGGTGGTGCTGGTGTAAACAAAGCAGCAAAGAAAGGCAACACCTTTATTCCCATTCACCTTCAAACACTAAAAAGAAAAGTCAACATTCGCCAGATGGAATAGAGACAAAGCCTCCAAGGAAACACATTTATTTTCAAGCTTAAAAAAAAAATCAGAAATCAAGAAATTCTATACCAGATTTACAGAGGCTGTCCATGGTTCCTAGCATTAAATTCTCTCACTACTAATGGATCCAGTCTCTACCAGACTGAGCAGAGTCTAGGACCGGAGTACTGAAATGTAGAGGGCACTGACAGCCCTTCCCCTTCAGCCCTGCCCGTGGTTTAGCAGCAGCAGCCTCATAGGGACCTGGGCTCTCTATGCCTAGAACCCAATATTCCAGGATCTGTGTCTCCCTCTAACTGTGTGGTACCACAGGATCTCCCCTCTTTGAATTCATCTTTAAAAATTCATTTACAGACACAGCTTTTGCTGCTTATCCTGGATGATTTTTTTAAGCTTGACCCAGTTGTCAAAGTTGCTGGTTATGGCTCTGGATATCCTGTCTATTCAACTAGGGTATAAGCTTCCGAAGGTCAGAAAAGGGTCCATTATTTCTTTAGTGTCCATGCAGAGAAGCAGATGAGACTGAAAGTTAACACTGCCCAATGTCATAGCAAATTGCCCACGCTTCAAGAGAAATTTTGGACATTTCATAACTATCTAATCTGCGACGAGAACTAGGGCAAATTTTCCAAGTCTGAAATAAAGATGAGTTTAGCAGACAGCTTCATTGAAAGCATTATTAAATTAAAAGGTAGGAGGAAGAGAATACCTCCAAGGAAAAATATATAATTTAAATGTACCCAGAAAATGGTTTTTTTCCTTCTCATAGTTTCATAGGTATTAGGGTTTCATCATAAAGAGAATCAAGAAGGATAGATCTAAATTCTAACAGAGGGAAATATATAAAGAAGTATCCTGCATCCTACAACATTTGCTGTAAATGATTTAGACAATAATTATGTGCTAACCATTGGTGGCGCTTCCCATTATGGTTGTTTCTTTTCCTTTTACAAAAGTACAATGATATAAGAACACTAACTGTGGCTTTCTTTTTCATGCCAGATGTGACTTTGTGCTTTCCAAAGCTCCTTATGAATCTTCAGGTGCTAAATATGATGTGAGGCAATTTTTATATTGCTTTTTAAAAAAACCCAAACCCTGAAGCATCTGTTATTAGTATGGACTGGAGTCAGAGAAAGAGAAAAAAGCATCCTATGGTTAACCCTATCTTCCTTCCATACCAATAACCCACTCTTGACTGGTGGCCAAGATCAGGACCCAGAGGACCTCTGGGACTATGTGAATGAAGCTATTGACTTCTTCCATGTGCAAAGAGATAGTGAAAGCACCTCGGCACAGAGAGTAGATCCAAATTAGAGTTTAGTGATCTTGAGAAAATCATAGTATTTCTTTGAGTATTCCTGAAAAATTCCAGAACCTCTCTTTAAGGAAGATGTGAAAATCTAAACAATGAAACTTGATTATAGGGTCAGTCTGTGATGTTGCTGTTCTTGGGATGGATCCTGGGCTGCAAAGACTTTGCTGCTTTTAACTCCTATATCCATTTTAAATTAAATTAACAAATATTTATCAAGGTCTAGCTATCTACAAAGCATTGTGTTATGACATATGGGAGAGACACTGAGAAGTGTAAGACATAGTACCTGTGCTCCTGGGGCTTATAGTCTTAGCTAAGGAGACTAAGCCTAAACCAGTGAAAAGGTAAATAGCAAAAAATGATCTCAATACAAACAATGCTTGGAGGCAACATATTACTAATTGCTGAATTTATTGTAAAGAGAATTGCCAAAGGAGTCAGGAGGAAGAAGCCACTTCTGGCTGGGGCACTTGGTAGAAGTTTTCAAAGCAGGTGGATTGTATTGAATTGATTAAAAGAATTTGTATAGGTTTTGAGGAGAGAGGACACTCTACATGGAGCGAGCAAAAGCCCAGAGGAGAAGAAGAAAATGTTTTAGGGAAGATGAATAAACAAGATTGGTTGGAACAATTGGGGAGCAGTGGGTGGGAGATGAGGCTGGGGAAAGGTGGGGTTTCTTGTTTGTTTGTTGTTTTTAGCTCGCCTCTTAATGCCTTTCTCAGAAAACTATCATTCCAAAATGATTTTATACATCCTTATGAGAAACAAAAAGCCAGAAAGCTATTCAGATTTTGTATGGAAAGGAATTTTCATCACAGACATATCTCCTGAGAGGTTGCCCTAACTGTCAATATTTTGCAGTAACAAGGCTAATACATTATAATCAACCTCCTTGGGTAAAGTCATGAAACATTACATGGCCAATTGTCCATGAACAACATTGCTCCTATGGAACGAACTGCCTCCTATAACATTGTTTTACTCTTCCCAGTGTTTTCGTGGAACCAATTAGCCATGCCAATCAGGCTATGCCTCTTTAGACATCCAATGTCACTCTCTTACCTTTCCCATAGCACTGGTGACTTCCCAACCACTTTTGGCTGCCAAAGCTTTGAGAGCATCCACATTGCTGTGACTCAAGTATGTCTGAAATGTAATTGTTTCGAGGGGGAGATGTGAGTCAAAAGTGCAGAGATGATATTAGAAAATACTTACAAGCTGCCTGATAGTCCGCATTCATGGGACGTCTCATGAGTCCCATATATGATATCTCACAAATGCTGGGATCACTGGGCCAACTCCTAAAAACAGACTCAGACCTCAGGGAACTAGATATTTCCTATGGAAAGTTTTGATCTTTGGACTTTTTTGTTCCCTCACTAGTCCAGAACAGTTCACATCTAGAAACTTGCAAAGATCTGGATTAGATTTTATGCAAATAAATACTGAACTCCTAAACTTACAGAGTTGGACGGAACATACAAGTCATCTAGTCCCACACCACTGTCAGCATCATTTGCATATAAAGCAACAGAGATTAAGTGACCTACCCAGAGCAGGTACACAGCTACAGATCTGTGACCCGAGAAACATACTGATAGAAAGCAACTTGGGTGAGGGCACTAGCAACTGGGAGCAGGACATGGGGATTTGATGCAAAAATAGAAAAGGTCAAAAGTCACATAAATCAGAAGTGTCAAACATGCCAGCTGCCTGTGGCCAGTATCGGCTGAGGAACCAGATTAACATGTCATTGGGAAACATTTAACAAAATAAATAAAAACTCAATAAAACAAAGATAACATTACATTTGGGCAGCTAAGACTCATCTTCCTCAGTTCAGATCTGGCCTCAGACACTCACCAGTTGTGTGACCCTAAGTCACTTAGCCCTGTTTGCCTCAGTTTCCTTATCTGTAAAATGAGCTGGAGAAGGAAATGACAAACACCTCCAATCTCTTTGGCAAGAAAACCCCAAATAGGGTCACAAAGAGTTAGACACAACTGAACAATCACTAAAGCATTACGTTTAAAATTAAGCCAACATGCAGGGACACTTTAGATTAATAGCTGCCATTTCTTTTTGAGTTCGACACCACTGATGTAAATAATCAGTAGAGGCAAGGCCTCTTCAAATTGGCAAAGATGATAAAACACTAAAACAATCAACACTAAAATAACTTTGAGAAGAAACTGTGTCCCAGAAGGCTGCTTTTCTATGGGGAAACCTTTTGTCTTTCCCCATTCCCTAGAGTGGGCATGGAAGGGTCTGCTAACTCATACAGGTTTCTCAGCGGCCTGGTGTGATAGGGAGTTGTTTGTTGGAAGCAGCTGAATCCTGCTTCCCACTGGAACTGGGGCTCGAAGCACAATGAAAACCTGACCACAGGACTATGCTTTTCCCAGGTCTGTGCTGCCCCTTCTGTTTATTCATCTTTTAATGTTCTAAGACTTTATTTTTTCAAATTAACAATCTCTGGTCTATGTCTGTATCCAAAGTTTAAATTTGCATGTATAAATCACATTAGGCCTGAGGTTTTCTTGTAGTACAGTTTGTAATAGCTATGTGTTGAGTAAACACATTTCTCATCAGATATTATAAATTAATCTTCAAAAAATCTAGCACATAGTTTTATAAAGAAGAAAAAAGTGTCCCCACCCACCAGATTTATAAGTTAATTTGCATATGAAGCTGCCTGGTATGAAAATTCCATCTACCCCTCAGAGAGATATCTGTGTCACTGTGAGGTTAAGTGACTCCTGTGGACAAATAGCCACACTATGTTAGGGGCTCAAACCCAGCTACTGGACCTCTACTGCAGGAGGGCATGCTACCTCTCCAACTAGTAAATGGGGCTCACAAACGCCAGATCTGGGCCATTAACCTGTGAGTAGCTATCTCAAAACAAGTGAAGTAAAAGTGAAAGCTGTCCAAATGTGGAGAGCTGCCTCAGGCAATAGTAGGCAGCTAGCCGCCCACTCTCTGGGGATGTTGAAAAGAGGATTCATTTCCAAGCACAAGTTCAATTCAATGGCCACTGAAGTCCCTTCCACAATTCTCAGAATCTGCGATTCTGTGACTGCACAGCTTCCTGTGTCTGTAACTGGGCAACATTAGATTTAATTGTAGAGAGTAACCAGTTATTGACTATTTGGTTTTGTTTCAAAATGAGGGGATGAACTCGATTTGTTTTTTCTTCCCCAAAATATCATTTACTGAGGCAGCCCAAGATAAATAAACGAAGGAGAAAAACCACATTATTTTCTGAAGAATTAGTTACTATTTAGGGGGATCCGGTTCATAAAACCATTACCTGCTTGCTTGCATCCCACTGAATACCAAGTGGAATATCTTCTTTGTAAGGAATAACATATTTCCTGAAACAAAGTTGATAATGTTCAGTAGTGACTTTCACCCTTTGTCGTCAGCTTACAACATTCATTCATTTATTCATCTAATTCATTCGACGCACATTTATTAAGCACCTACTATATGCCAGGCTCTGTGCTAGGCGCTAGGGATACAAAGAGAAAAGGGAAAATAGTCCCTACTCTCAAGGACCTTGAGTTTTATTGGAGAGGACAATACGTAAACAGAAAACCATATACAAAATATACACAAGCCTCTGAGGTCACCTCCAGCTGTAGATAAGATATGATGAATGAACTTAGAAAAAAGGAATCTGGGGGATGGCATTAGCAACTAGAAGGAGGATCAGGATGCGGGGTTTGATGCAACCAAGGAAATGATCAAAAAGATGAATAAATGACTAAAAGTTAATCCTAACATATGCGTGATTCACACGCATCAGACTGGCCAAGATGATGACAAGACAACTGGTGGAATGTAAGCTTCTCGACAGCTGGGTGGTGCAGTGGACAGGGTGCCATGCTTGGATTCAGGAAGAACTGTGTCTCAGACACTTGCTAGCTGAGTGACCCTGAGCAAGTCATTTAACAGTGTTTGCCTCCATTTCCCCATCTGTAAAACAAGCTGGAGAAGGAAATGGCAAACCACTCCTGTATCTTTGCCAAGAAAACCCTAAATGCGGTCACCAAGAGTCGGACGTAACTGAACAACAACGAAGTTTCTTGAAGGCATAGACAGTTTCTTTTAAGCCTTTGTATCCCTAGCAAGTAACTCTGTGCCTGGTATATGGTATGCGCATAGTAGGTTTGCTACTCAGTTGACTGGTCCAACAACTTTCGGAAGAACATCAGTGATGCAGGATATAGTCCACGCTGGTACAACAGCTTCTCAAATAGCTATTGTAATTGCTAGACTGAAATCGGTGCTTAAAAAAAGACACTTTTGTTAACCAAAAAAAAAACCCTACTACATAGAGTATTAATGAGATTTTAGCAACCTTTTTTATCTTACAACACATACCTGCCAAGTCGTATTCTCCTACGTACGATAGCCCCATGATACCTTCTGATATCATCCTTTAAAGAAACAAAACAAAAAGCCACCAATGAATTTTCAGTAAAAATACTAGATTTAAAGCTAAAAGGAATCTTTGGAGTTAGGTAGGTTGACGTCTCCCTTTCCCCCCTCCCCCCGCCATTTTATTTGTGAAGAGACTGAAGGGCATAGAGGAAAAAGTGACTTGTCTAAGGAAATGTGTGTTATAGATGATAGTAGGGATTCCAAACCAGGTTCTCTAGCCCCAACTCCAACCAGTATTCTTTACTTCTCACATTTTTACTAAATAATTTTTAGAATTTAATTATGAACTCTTATACCTTAATGGAATATCCTAACTTGATTTAAGAGTTAACACTCACTTAACACATAGATAGATAAATGGCTAAAATTGCTACTCCTATGACTTCTTCTATTGCTCTTTTAGTTTATAATAATACTTTATACTTTATTACTCAGAACCGAGGTGTGGAGAAGATATGAAAAATAAAATAATTCTGAGATCTACTACCATCTTTTAAGCAGGGAAAGACACACATTGATGGAGATTATAAACATGCAGAGATGGCATAGTTAGGTGGCCCATTGGCTAGAGCTCAGGGCCTGAAATCAGGAAAACTTATCTTCCTGAATTCAAATCCAGCCTCAGACACTTACTATCCATGTGACCCTAGGCAAGTCACTTAACTCTGCTTGCCTCAGTTCCTTATCTATAAAGGAAATGGTGAGCCACTCCAGTATCTTTGCCAAGAAAACCCCAAATGGGGTCATGAAGAGTCAGACACGACTGAAAACAACTGAACAACAACAAAAACTGAATAGTCCACAGTTTGTATACTTCAAAGTATTATGTAAACAGTTGTTATTATTGAAAGATGGACAAGGCTTAAATGGTAGGCAGTGTATGGAAGAGTGTGAGCAAAAGGGTTACGTAATGTCACGATCATGGGAGGAGCCAGAAGGCCTGATCATTAAATCTTTTGCAAGCATGACCTTTGAAATAGGCTTGACTCTGGGGAACACGATGAATTCTCCATTATCATCAAAAGCATAATAAATGAGAAAAGCACTGTTGATATGCCGCCCTTGGCCTTTGGACCATTCATCACAGTTGTAGGCCTCAACACGAACCCCAACTTCAACCCTACAAAGGAAAAAAAAACATAATAAGGTAAATCTGACCAGATCCCTGACAGAAGAGGCCACAGAGGGCTTTAGGAGAACCGAAGTGGACAACTTGGGTTCAAACCCCAGCACTTCCATTTACTATCTCTTGTGGACCTGGTCAAGTCATTTAATCTCTGTAGATCTCGATTTCCTCATCTGTAACATACAGGGTTTGGACTAGATGACCTTTCACATCCTCTAAATCTCTGATCCTATGAAATTCATAGGAGAATTTTTTTTATTCTTGAACAATTTGGATTAAAGGAGCCCCATCCTGTATTCATGCTTATGTCTCTGGTACATGCTCCTTCAGGGAACTTACTTCTTGATTCGATCACTTGCATAATAAGTATTTGAGGCACTGTTTGAATTAATAGGTACAATCCCTCATTTGGTACTTTGGATGTAGGAGGAGGGAGAGGGAGGATTTCATTATGTTGTGTAGGTGGTTAATCTTGGGGAGTTCCTTCATCAGCTGGAGGAGCATTTGTTGGGGAGTCTGACAGCATCACCCTCTGAAAGGTGTGCACAAGCCCACTTGACTCATCTTGTTTTTGTTGACATTCTCTGCTCACTCCACTTTGTATCCGTTCTTGTCAATCTCAGTATTTTTCTAATTTTTTAAGTATTTTTCATATTCCTCATTTCTTATGGCTCAGTAATAGCCAGTTGCATCAATGTACCACAATTTGTTTATCCATTCCCCAATCTATGAGCATCTGTTTTGTTTCTAGTTCAATAGGCAGATAGGTGATGTGGTGGATAAGGCAGAGCACTGGGCCTGGAGTCAGGCAGGCTTGCGTTCCAATCTAGCCTCAGACACTAACTAGCTCTATGGCCTTGGGCATGCCCCTTAACCACTCTCAATCTCCATTCTCCAACTGTAAAATGGAGAAAATCATATCACCTATCTTTCATGGTTGTTGGGAAGACAAAATGGAATAATATTTCTAAGGCGCTTTGTAAACCTTAAAGCGCTATATAAATGCTGGATATTATTATTAGCTATTATCACTGCAGTTTTTTGCTACTATAAAAAATGCTGCTAAAATATTGTGATGTATATTAGAACTTTCTTTCTATCTTTGACCTCCTTGGGGAATATGCCTAGCACTGGGATTTCTGGGTCCATATGGCCCATACTAAACACGGAATGAATTTAATGGCTCAGAGACTTGTACTGTTTTGGGAGGAACCAACCTTTTGTGCTGGCCTATTAAAAAATTGTCTTCATTGCAGACTTGCCTACTTTTTCCCACTCCTCCTTTCTGAGTGTAGGTCAAAGACTAGAAACCTGTGAATAGACTTTAACCCCTGAGGCAGAGGAACAAAAGGAGGATGATTGTCTACTCACAAAGTCACCCAGGAACTGAAAGAATACTGTTCCTCAGCTCACAATATGGCAGTTTCTCAGTCCAGGAGATGGCAACTGCCAAGCCAATATTAAAATATCAAGAGTCTTTGTGCCACAAGTGCCTGGGCTGGCCTGCAGAGACAGTGGCAGAGACACTCATGATCTTGGGACAGCGTAACTAGGATGCCAAACAACGACAATTCCTGAACCTTAGCTCATATGAGAGAAAGGGAATACCTTGGAAGTGCCAGACTCAGGGTTGCCTTGATAACCTCAAGTTCAAGAAAATAGGAATGCAACATTTAAGTGAGACAAGGGGAGTTCTTGGACAGCACCGGCATCTTAGTGAATGAGAGGGATCTCATCAGTGGTCTCTACAGCTGGAGGAGCAGCAAGAGAAGTTAAGCCAAGATGTGCAGAAGCAGAAGACCTCTGCTTTGCCCTCCTCTGTTACCATGAGTTATTCTGATGGCATAGCTCCAACGCGAGGTGGGGGGTGCCTTTCTAATATCCCCAAATGTGTTCCCCTTTCAGGGGGAGTTCACTCTTAACAGTTGTACCATAAGTCTAGAATCCTATTAGGGTTTTCTAAAAAGAGTCACTCATGTCGAAAGCAGGGACTTGCTTAAGCTCTCCCCCAGGTCTTGCCAAACACCTATAAAAATGGCTCCGAACAAATTCTAGTGCTGCAGAATCCACAAAATAGCAGAGGGAAGCAGGGCTCCAGCCCAGAAAAGCCTGGATGGTCACTGGGAAGAGTCTATCACACGGAGCTGGGAGCAGAATGGAGCACAGCCCAGCGTGGGCCGCACCAGGACCAACCAGACTGGGAGCTGGGCGGCACAGGCATTAAAGCCCTGAATCATTGAGCTGTGGCAGTTACCAGACTTCTCAATCCACAAATGCCAAAGACAACAGAGAAGGTTAGTGGAAAAACGGCTAGAGTGAAAGGAGTGCATGGTCGGCCCTAGACCTGGGGGCGTGGAAATGGTGCAGCTCTAGGGCTGCTTGGATCTGGGTTGCGGTCCAGGTTGGCAGTTCTTGAGGGAGAAGGAGCCCTGGTGCGGCAGAGTTTGCTGTGTAGAAGTACCTCTGAAAACAGCCGCATAGCCCCT
Organism: Phalanger gymnotis; assembly: GCA_028646595.1. NCBI lineage: Eukaryota > Metazoa > Chordata > Mammalia > Diprotodontia > Phalangeridae > Phalanger > Phalanger gymnotis. The sequence continues at coordinate 12,633 of JAQQSZ010008871.1, forward strand.
CAAGCTTGGGACAAAGTACTCTCTACTCTACAAGCAGTCATATGCTAACAAAAAGCTCAAGGGACAAGTACTTGGCTGGGAACATGAACAGACAGCTAAAACAGACTCAGATTCAGACTCAGACTTCAGAATTTTTCTTTGGTGACAAAGAAGATCAAAACATACAGCCAGAAGAAGTCGACAAAGTCAAAGAGCCTACATCAAAAGCCTCCAAGAAAAATATGAATTGGTCTCAGGTCATGGAAGAGCTCAAAGAGGATTTGGAAAAGCAAGTAAGAGAAGTAGAGGAAA
>JAQQSZ010008872.1:0-12922 GCA_028646595.1 Phalanger gymnotis
TTCATCTGGAAGAACAAAAGGTCCAGAATATCAAGGGAATTAATGAAAAGAAATGCTAGGGAAGGTGGCCTAGCCATACCAGATCTTAAACTGTATTATAAAGCAGCAGTCATCAAAACTACTTGGTACTGGCTAAGAAACAAAGTGGTGGATCAGTGGAATAGGTTAGGTACACAAGATACAGTAGTCAATGACTATAGTAATGTATTGTTTGATAAACCCAAAGACTCCAGCTTCTGGGATAAGAACTCACTATTTGACAAAAACTGCTAGCAAAACTGGGAAATAGCATGGCAGAAACTGGGCACAGACCAATATCTTACATCATATACCAAAATAAAGTCAAAATGGGTTCAAAATGTAGATATAAAGGCTGATACTATAAGCAATCTGGGAGAGCAAGGAATAGTTTACCTGTCAGATTTATGGAGAACAGAAAAATCTATGACCAAATAAGAGATAGAGAGAATGATGAAACGCAAAAATGGATAATTTTGATTACGTTAAATTGAAAAGTTTTTGTACAAACAAAGTCAATGCAACCAAGATTAGGAAGGGAAGCAGAAAACTGGGAAAGAATTTTTACAGCCAGGGTCTCTGACAAAGGCCTCATTTCTAAAATATATAGAGAACCGAGTCAAATTTATAAGAATACAAGTCATTCCCCACTTGATAAATGGTCAAAGGATATGAATAGGCAGTTTTCAGAAGAAGAAATCAAAAATATCTATAGTCATATGAAAAAATGTTCTAAATCACTATTGATTAGAGAAATGCAAATTAAAACAACTCTTAGGTACTACATCATACCTATCAGATTGGCTAATATGACCAAACAGGAAAACTATAAATTCTGGAGAAGATGTGGAAAATTGGAACACTAATACATTGTTGGCAGAGTTGTGAACTGATCCAACCATTCTGGAGAGCAATTTGGAACTATGCCCGAAGAGCTATAAAAATGTGCATACCCTTTGACCCAGTGCTACCACTTCTAGGGCTGTATCCCCAGGAGATCATACAAATAGGAAAAGGACCCACATGTACAAAAATATTTATAGCAGCTCTATTTGTGGTGGCAGATAATTGGAAATTTAGTGGATGCCCAGCAATTGAGAAATGGCTGAACAAGGTGTGGTATATGAATGTAATGGAATGCTATTGCGCTATAAGAAAGGATGAGCAGGTGGGTGGACTTCAGAAAACCCTGGAAAGACTTATATGAACTGATGCTGCATGAGGGGAGCAGAACCAGGAGAACATTGTGCACAATTACAGATACATTGTGTGATGACTAAGGTTGATAGACTTGGCTCCTCTCAGCAATGCAAGGTTCTAAGACAACTCCAAAAGACTCATGATGTAAAATGCTATCCACATCCAAAGAAAGAATTATGGAGTCTGAATGAAGGTGGAGGCAAACTATTTGCTCTCGCTCTTTTTTTTTGTTTCTTCTTTCTCATGGTTCATTCCATTGGTCTTTTTTGTAACATGACTAATGTGAAAATATGTTTAATGTGAATATATATGTAGAGCCTATATAGGATTGCACGCTGTCTTGGGAAGGGGGGAGGGGGAGGAATTTGGAACTCAAAAGCTTGTGGAACGGAATGTTGTAAACTAAAAATAAATAAAAGGAAAAAAAAGAAGAAATCAAACTTAAAATTTTTTAAACTAAAATGTTTCAGTGAAATTAAAAAAAAATATGTTGACTGTAAACTTTGCTCCTTTTTTTGGCTCTTGACTTTAAAAAGTTTGTTTGAAAAATGCTATTGAATATTGCAATCCATATAGTGTAACAGATGGCTTCTTTTATCAAAACTGATCCTCTATGTTACCAATGTGGATTATTACCTTTTCCCTAAAGGGTACTTAATCTTTGCTTTCTTTGCACAGTGTCTTTGGTTACAAGTCACAAGTCTGTGGCAAATAAAATTCCAGGAATATTGAGGGGAAAATAAGCTGAAAGGAGATATCCATACATTCAGATTTGTAAAACTTCAAAAATATAAAAAAGAAAATCAATCAATCAACATTTATTAACCACCTACTATATGCCAATCACTGTGCTAAGCACAGGGGGGGGGGGTGTACAAAAAGAGGCAAAAGATAGACCCTGCCCTCAAGGAGTTTAGAATCTGATGAGATAGATCACATGAAACAAATATATACAAAGCTAGGTATACAGAGGATGAAAAAGACATACAGAAAGAAGGCAGGCACTAGTATTAAGAGGGGTTGGGAAAAACTTCCTGCAAAAAAAATGGGACTTTAGTTGGGACTTAAAGGAAGCAAGGGAAGTCAGAAGGTAGAGTTTCCAGGAGAGGGAGAGCATTCCAGGCATAGGAGACAGCCAGAGAAAATGCCTAGAGCTGAGAAATGGAGTGTCTTCTTCCTGTAACAGCCAGGAGGTCAATGGCACTGTTGGTACATGTTGGGGATAAGGCGTTAGAAGACTGGAAAGGAGGAGGGGGCTAGGTTATAAAGGGACTTGAATGCCAAACAGAGTATTTTTCTTTTTGATCCTGGTAGCAATAGGGAGTTTACTGAATAGGGGAGATAACACCATCAGACCTGCCTTTAGGAAAATCACTTTAGTGGCTGAATGGGATGGACTGGAGCAGGGAGAGACTTGAGGCAGTAGACCCACTAGCAGGCTATTGCGATAATACAGATGTGATGAGAGGCCTGTACTATCATGGTCAGCATCAGAGGGGAGAAGGGGGTGGGTATTAGAGAGATGCTGCAAAGGTAAAATTGACAAACCCTGGGAACACATTGGATGTACGGAGTGAGACATGGTAGGGATAAGCTTGCATATGCTTGATGTGGATCTGTAAGTGATATAGAGAATGAATCTGGAAAGCATCAAAGTAAAAAGATAAGGAAAGATGGTTATTGACTCTCTGCTCATGGATACCAAGGAAGTCTTCCCCCTGCCTCTAGGAGTAATAGAGAGGTTTGTTGTCTTCCTTTGGTATATATAACTTTACAAGACCTGTCAAACCTGATGACTGTTACCAACTTCTGGTGATGCATGTGGGCATAAATGACGTTGCCAGAAAGAATCTGGAAAGCATTGCTAAAGGTTAGGAAGTACTGGGAACAAAACTGAAGACATGAGAGGCCTAAGTAGTGTTTTTATCACAAATAATCAAATACCGTGGCTTCAGAAGAGGAAAGCAGATTTGAGAAGTGGACATCTAGTTAAGATGGTGTCTGAGAATGGGTTTTGGAATTCTCCACCATGTTTTATAAAAAGGAAAATAAACTCTTGGCCTGACTTGGAGTATACCTATGGGGTTGGTGAAAATGCTTTTTCCTCAGTTCCTAAGAATCTAATCAAAAGGGCTTTAACATAAAAGGGAAAGGAGAGGGAGGAAATATCTGTTGAAGAAATAACCCAGTACTCTGCCTTGGTGGCTCAATCAAAACATTGTTATTTCTTATAGCTATAAGGGAGAATTGGCCGTATAGCACTGAGCCACCATCCTTGATCTTTTAAATTTATTAATAAGTGTTAAGCACTAACGATGTGCCTGGAACTTAGCAGTACTAAGAATACGAAGTGAAAAATGAAACAATTCCTGCCCCCAAGGGATTACATTCCAATGAGGGGGACAACATATACACAAAAGAGATGCACAGTGCAAAGGAAGGGGAAGGTACTGATATCTAAGAGGGATCAAGAAAGGCCTCATATAGGAAGTGGTGCTTGTGCCAAATTTTAAAGATAAACAGAGATTCTAAGAGGTGGACTTAAGGAAAACATACACTCCAGGCACGGGGGAGAAGGGCAACCGTTGCAAAGTCACAGAGACAAGAAATGGAGTATTATGTGTGAGGAACAATAAGGAGGCCAGTTAGACTGGATAGTAGAGTATATGAAGGAAATAACGTATAATAAGTTTCAAAAGGTAGACTGAGGTCAGTCTGTGAAATTTAAATACCAAAGAGACAAGTTTATATTTGATTTTGAAGGTAACAAGATGCTACCAGAGCTTATGCTAAGTAGGGAGGTGACATGGTTATATCCATGCTTTAGAAAAACAGCCTTTGTAGCATTAAGGATGAATTAGAGAGAAGGGAAGCTTAAGGCAGAGAGATCATTTAGGAGTCACTTGAGAGGTGATGAGAGTCTGAAAGAGGGAGGTGACTGTACACAGGGAAAGGGAGGAATTCTAAAGATGCTGAGAGAGAAACAAGATTTGGCAACTTATTGGCTATGTGGGTGAAGAAAGCGAGGAATGAGGGATGACAGGAAGGTCGCAAATCTGAGTGACCAGAAGAACAGTAGTGCCTTTGACAGAAACAGGTAAATTTGGAAGAGAGGTGGATTATGGGGTGGAGAAGGCAGTTCTGTTTGGAACAGTTGACATGTCGAGGGGACATCCAGGTAAAACATCTCAAAGGCAGCTCATAATGTGAGACTTAAGACTAGGACAGACTATAGTTTCAGAAGGCATTAGCAAGAGAAAATTAAATCCATGGAAGCTGATGAGGTCATTAAGTGAGTTAGTACAGAGGCAAGAAAAGGCCTAAAAGTTTTGGGGTACACTTTCAGTTAGGGGACATGATATAAGAAGGATGACGCAGTGAAAGAGACTGAGGTGTAGAATGTCATAGAAACATGACAAAGAGGTGATGAACTAAAATGCCTAAGAAATACAGTTTGGGATGTGGTCAAAGTGGGAACTTGTTTTGTCAACTATGCTTATGGATACAGGGGTTCAATGCACATTGAAACCATCTTTGTGGGCTACCAGTTTCTGTTGAGCAGTAGCCACTGAATCTACTTTAAGATCTTTACACTGCTGGTTCCTGAAATGTAAGGTTTATAAACAAAACAACCCCAAATTAATAGAGCACAGAATTATAGAGTTAGAGCTCATATAGGAATCCTATGTTGATACCCCTAGCCAATAAAGCCTAAGACAGCCTGTTAAAACAACTAGCCCAACTCTCACCTACTAAGCTTTACAGCCATTACGCCATTATTTGGCCAGTTGCCAGCACAAAACTCTCCACCACCTGGCTCAAACCTATCTTTTCAGCTTTATCTCACATTACTGCCTTCACAGAGTCTAAGTCAGGGGTGGGACACCTGTGGTCTTGAGGCCCTCTGGGTCCTCATGTGCAGTCCTTTGACTGAATCCATACTTCAAAGTTCCCCACCCCAGGTCTAAGTTATGGGCCAATTAGCTGGAACTTCCCTAGTCTTTCCTAATGCTTAGACAGCATTCCATTCTCATTTCTTCCACTCCAAATACTCCTTCCCTTTGCTTCTCATCAGTGTGTTCTGGGTAGGAAGGCAACAAGATCGGTGTCTACCAACCAGGAGCTCATCTTATGTTTCTTTCCTTTCTACTCTCTGACTGTCCTCTCAAAAACCTAAGTAAATTATATCAAAATTCTATCAAAGTATTTAATAAAATATCCCACAGTATTCTTGTAGGTAGGGAGAGATGGAGAAATGTGTTCCAGATTAGAAGACTTCTATGGATACAATCATTCAGAAGTGGCCAAATGACTGGGTTGGCCCTGTGGCTGTTTATCATTTTTATCAATGACTTGGATAAAGGTATAGATGGCACAATCATTTTCACAGATCACATAGTGCAGGAAGGGATAACCTAATATTGGGTAAGTCAGAATCCAAGATCTTAAGAGGCCAGACTATTGTCCTGAATCTGATAACATGAAATTTACAAGGATAAAAGAAATTAGGATAAATTCAATTCCAAATGCATTTAAGCTCGCTTAGTTGATGTGCTTAAAGTACAAAGGTGAAAATAAACCTTAATGCACTTATATTCTGCTGAGGGGGAAGAACTTATACACATAAGTAGACAGAAAATTTACAGAAAATGTTTTGAAGGTGGAGAGTAAAAGTGCTGATAAATGGGGAAAATCAGGAAAGATCTCTCATAGGAGATCTGGCACTTGAGGGGATGGAAGTGTTTCTGGTAAGGGGAACCGCCTACGCAAAGGCATAGAGGCTGGAGATGTTGCATATGAGGAGACTCAACTAGACTAGTTTGGCTGACAGGGTGAGTAGTAATGTGAAATCAATCTGGAAAGAATGACAGATTCAAGACACATTGGAAAAGGTTTTGGAGGGGTAAGGCAAGGCAACTGGGGTTAAGTGCATACCCAAGGTCACGCAGCTAATAAGTGTCAAGTGGCTAAGGGCACATTTGAATGCAGGACCTAACTCCAGGCCCGGTGCTCTATTCACTGCCACCTAGCTGCCCCAGGAAAAGGTTTTAAATGCCAAGAGTTTGTATTTTACCTAGAGACATTTAAGGAACTACTTAGCAATTCTTAGCAACTAGTAGGCACTTAAAACGTTTATACTTGAGGTTAAAATTAGTTCCCCTTCAGTAAAAATTAATGGATTGAATGAGGGCATCTCTCAAGTCTCTTCCAGCCCTAAATCCTATCATGCTTAAAACACAGAGCCAAGAGAGTAGAAGATAACTCAGTATGAGCTTACTGCTGCCCTTTCTCTGCTATCCCAGTCCCAAATTCCACTATCCCTCAAAACTGCCCCACTCCCCTCCAAAGAAAAAACATCACAAAATGAAAATAACAAAAAGGCAGGTTTATTTCTCAACTTTAAGGACGAATTAACCTTTGCAATTTCCCTCCAGCAAAGGCTAAATCAAACTAAAGAATAGAAAATCCAAGATTCCAGTTCCAGGAAGACTCAAATTCCAAGTTCAGGGTCAGATGTCAGCAGTTAACGACCCTTGTGTGTAGGCAGTCATGGGTCTCCAAAGAGTCTGAGATCAGAAATCACAGTTCATGTAGTCACGATTAGAGATCAAGGTTCATATAAGTCCGTAGATTCCGCTCCCATGCTCGACTCTTCTCCTCTCGATGTCTCTCCTCTCTCTTACCCAAAGTGGCAGCTCGAGGTGCTCTTTTTCTTTCAGCCACAGCCCGAAGGTCCCCAGCGAGGAAATGTGTGACTCGGGGTTGGGAAGCTGGCCTATATCCCAAACCTTCCTGGTCTCTCTTGAGGACTGTAGGAACGGGAGCAGTTCGCCCCTCACCCCTGGGGCCCAGTCCCAATCCAGGCTCCCAGCCCCCCTTTACTAATAACCGAAAGCCAGGGCTAGAGGCAGGGACTCCTGGAGGCGAGGGTGGTGGCTGAGGCCCACGGGACAGGGACAGGAGGTGAGCAGTAGAGCTGTTGTGATTAGGGTCTCGGTAATGGGAACTACAAGTCTCACAGTATTTTGGCAATGGAGAGCAGGGCCTGGAAAAAAAAAAAAAGGTAGGAAAAAAAGAGAGTGAAGGTGGGCCTCTTTTCAAGGTCCATTTCTGTTGCTACCTCTTCCAACAAGGCTGACCACACAACCGAATGTTTCTTCCTCTAATTTTCCTAAAGCGCTCTGGAGCCCTTTGGTGCCTTTCAACCTAGGACAACACTTGTGTGCAAACTATCATAAACTTAAAACTAGGAGATTTAAAAGTTACCTTGTCCAATCTCACTATTTTACAAATGAGGAACTGAGGCCCAAATAGAGGTAGTAAAATACAGCATTATATCATATCAGGCCCCAGTAGACTGTAAGCTCCTCCAGCAGATTGGTGTAGTTTTGTATACCCAACCCCCAGCATACACAGTGACTTAGGTTTTACAGGTATTTAATAAGTCTGGGAAGGAGCCCAAGGCTGGTTCAGCTCTGGGCTTGAAAAGGACGACCAAGCCTTACTAAGCCATATTCCTAGGGTACACTCTCATCAGTCCTTAGAAACCAGGAAAGGAGGCTAGGCATTTCTGACCACAGACCCCTTAATGGGATGGGGCAGAATACTGTAACAATGATGATCATGACAATAGCCGACATCTGCAAAGCTCACAATTTGTCTGGCGCCGTGCTTATAAACGCCTTACAACTATTATCTCATTTGATCCTTACAAGAAGCTCGGGAGGTAGGGAGAAGAGGAAGAGCATCCTCAGATCCGATCCGGCGTCTATCACCTCCAGGACAAACTTAAAGTCCTGTTTGGCATTCAAAGCCCTAGACAACAGGGCCCTCTAGTCCCTTCCTAGGTTTCCTACACCCTACTCACATTCTCTTGACATCCAGTGATAATGACCTCCTCGCTGTCCTCCCACACGACACTCCTCCAGACTATGGCCTTTTTCTCCAGCTGTGCCCCTGCCTGGAATGTTCTCCCTCCTCATCTTCGCTTCAGGGCTTCAAGTCCCAGCACAAACCCCACTTTTTACAAGAAGCTTCTCCCCCTCTCCTTAATGCTAGTACCTTATCTCCAGGTCCTGTTATTGAATGTCTTATTTGCACGAAGCTGTTTATATGGCTCTTTCGTGGCCTGAAGGCATAGCCCAGCTCGGACCCTTCACGAAAGGCAGCGAGATCGGGACGGCGGCAGGGGGCTGCCCTGGGCAGGCCCTCCCACTCACCGTCTCTCGGGGCGCTTCTCTCCACCGCTCTCTCGGACCAGCCGGGCCACCTCGGGGAAGCCGGCCTCTTCCGCCAGCTGCGCCGCATCGCGGCCTCCGGGCTCACAGACGCCCACCCAGGCGGCTCCTCGCTCCAGGAGGTAGCGCACGGCCGGCCCCTGCCCAGCCCGGGCGGCGCACATCAGCGGGGTCCACCAGAAGGCATCCCGGGCGTTGACGTCGCCCCCGCGGGCGCCCGGGCCTCGCGGCTCCAACAACGCGCGCAGCTGCCCCACGTCCCCGGCCTGGGCGGCCCGGAGGAGCCGCGCCGTCTGGCGGCCCCAGGCCCCATCGCTCTCGGCGCGACGCGCAGGCGCTGCCGCCGCGGCCCCGGCCCTCTCCAGCCTAGTCGCCCGCGTCCGTTTTCTCCCCTTGGGAGGCACGCGCGAGGGGCCCGGGGACCCTCGGGGGGCGTCTCCCTCCACCCCGACCAGAGCTGCATAGAAGTTCCGGGCGGCGACACCGTCCGAGGGAGGCTCCGGTTTCGGCTGCTGCCGCCCGTCCTTCCAGAGGTCGCTCGAGTCCCGGGCCGGGGTGAAGGCGATGAGGGCGGGGTGGGGGAACATCAGGCCGGCCGCCCTCAGAACCGTTACCGAACGTTCTGGTTTAAAGCGCGCAGGGGCTCATCCCTAAGCTAACCCAGCAAAGGGAGGCAAAGCCCCGCGCTCCCCCTCCCCCCCCAGATACGCAAGCCACGGGTAACCACGAAGTAGGTTCAATGGCGACAGACCTCCTCTCTAGAGCCCCAGCTCCAACTCCCTTCAGGCCCCGGGAGCGGCTGCGGTTCCGACACACGCACACACGGCGCCCGCGCGGAAAACACTCCGGAAGCAGACAACTGGGAAGAGAATGCGCCTGCGTCAAACCACGGTCTCGGTGAAGAAAATGGCGCGGTTTGGAATCAAAGGAGAGCCTGAGGCGCGCCACTAGGCAGCACCCCATATCACAACCGTGCAAGACGTAGGACCGGCGCCCGGAGCGGGGCCAAGGTGGAAAAAAGAAATAGACGGACACGGACACACACGCACTCACACACAATTCTGCGCCCGCGTCCTGCTTAGTTTGCACCTTTTCTCCGCCCCTTAGCCGCCTCGGTGGATTCGAATTGCCCGGTAGCGCGAGGCCGGCGCGTGCCCAGAGGCGTGAAGGCAGCCGTGGGGGAGGGGAGGCGCCGGCCGTTAGGGGTCTTCGTTTGCATAACGCCCCACAATGCTCCTCGTTCCTCCCAAAGTGGCCCCTGAAGCCCATTTCCTGGGGCCGGAGAAGGGGTTTCGGTGGAGTCAGCTGCCCAAGGAAGGTGGGCACAGGCCTGCGGGGTGCAGCCAAGTCTAAACGTGAATTAGGGCCACGCTGCCTCTCACTCTTAGTACAACCAGCATTTGAGGCTATACAAGGAGCCCTGTGCTGCTGCAGGCCCAGCCTGGTCCCTAGGAGTGGAGGAGGAGATGGAGAAGGGCAAGGGGACAACTAACAGGATGGCTGGTGCCACCTCAGGTTAGCGGCCCCCTCCCATGACAAGCCCTTTCCCCGGAGGCTGAGGTTAAACCCGTTCACTCCCTAGTGCCACCCCACCTCCATTCTCTGGAGACAAGGGGCAAAGAAGAAACCTGGTCACCCAGTGCCCTGGAGGAGGGTGGGCATGGGACCTGTTTGGTAGAGCTGGCATAGGGGCTAGCCTGGTATAGGGGTGACTTGTGGAGAGGTGGGAATAGGGGATGGTAAAGGCTAATTGGCAATTTGGAGGAGGAAATAAAAGATGGGGGTAATGCAGTAGGTAAGGGGAGAGAGGAAGATGAACTATGATGGAGGGGTGGTGAAAGAAGCTGGGATGAAGAAAGGCCTTCATACTTTATTGAGAAAATAGAAGCTATCCTTCATGAGCGGTTCTCACCTATTCTATAAACCAACCCCCATTTTCTCCATATAAGAAGGCACTCCTCCTTGCCAACCCTCTCCCAACTTGTACCTTTTATCTCTTCCAGGAGCTTGCCCCTCTGTCATCTTCAAATTCTTCTTATCCACTGATTCCTTCCCTCCTATCTACGAACGTGTTCTAGCCCTCCCCATCCTTCCCTAAACCCTCATTTGATCGTGGCATATCTTCCAGCTATTATCCTATATCTCTCCTTTTCACAGCCTAACTCCTGGAAAAAGCCTTCCATACATCTCCCACTACCACAACCAAAACTGTTTTCTCCAAGGTTATTAACAATTTCATAACTATAAATTAATTTTCTTTAAATTATAAATCTAATGGCCTTTTGTCATTCCTCATCTTTCTTAACCTCAGTTTTTGACACTTGTTGCCAACTTAGCTTTTATCACACTGCACTATCCTGGTTTTCCTGCCTGAATGACCCATTCCTTGGTCTCCTTGGCTGGAAAGTTAATAGGTATTCAAACCACTAAGCATGGATGTTCCCCCTTAGGCTCAGTCTTGGGCCCTCTTCTCTTCTTTCTCTACAGTATTTCTTTATATCAGCTCCCAAAGGTTAAATTATCGTCTCTGTACAAAGGTCTCTCAAATCGGCATATCCAGCCCCTCCGCCAAATTCCAAGTCAATTAGTTCCACAAACACTGGTTAAGCATCTGCAGTGTACCAGGCACTGTACTAGGCTCTTGGGATACAAAGACAAAAACAATGATGAATAAAGTCTATTAACTGGCTGCTGGGCATCTCCACCAGGATGTTCTGCAGCAATCTCAAATTCAGCATGTCCAAAATAGAACTCGTTTCCCACAATGCAACCAGCACTCATCATGCTTAGCCAGGAGTATTGTGATTGTCTCCAAGTTGCTCTTTCTGCTTCTAATTTGTTGCCTCTCCGATCGATCTTTAACATAGAAGCAAAAAAATCTTTTGAAAACACAAGTCTGAATACGGCACTCCCCTAATCCAGAAAGTTCTGTGGCTTACTGTTGCCACTAGGATAAAACACAAATTATTCAATCTAGCATTTAAAGTCACAATCTGGCTCCAGTTCCCCACCTCAGATTTACTTCACACGGCTCTCCTTCATCCACTCTTGCGTCGTAGTCAAACTGCCCTGTTTGCTTTTCTCTGAATTTGGCATTCCATCTCCGGCTTCTGTGATGTGCTGTGCCTCTAAAGATTAAGAACTAAAGCTTAAGAATAAACCGAGAAGCACTGTGATAGATACACTACCTGTATGAGATACGTAGGGGAAAGACTCGACAACCCCACGGAGGAAAATGTACAGGAAAAATGTGCCTCATCTCTGGAATGGACTCCATCACTTTCATCTTAGAATTCTTAGCATCTTTCAAGGCTCAGCTCAGATGCCAGCTCCTACAGGAAGCCTTTCCTAACCCTCCTAGATTTCAATTTTCTCTGAAATTGTTTAGTATTTATCTACATGTACCTCATGTGGGGGTCGAGAAATCCCCCACATCCATGAGATCACAGATGGATCGGAATACCGAAATACAGGTATTGCCCTGTAGAATGTAAGCGCCTTACATTTACAGAGAGAGATTTTCATAGTTTCTTTTGTAATCTCACCCCCATCAGTGCTTTGAACGTAACAAGCGTTTAATAAAAGCTTCTTAAAGCAATGAATGATGGAGGCTAGTTAGGGGGATGAGGGCTGTAAGAAAAGGGGAGATAATGATGGGGAATATGGGTGAGGGATGACCGATGGATGACTGGAGGTTTGCGGTAGACTGAGTAGACCGTTATTGTAGATACCCTACCTGTGAGACGTGTAGGAGAAAGACGCTCCAACCCCACTTAATCCCAGTCTCGTTCGGCTCTGAGACGTGTGGGAGAAAGCCTCTCCAACCTTACTTAGTCTGGGTCTTGCCCTCTGTGGGCACCAGGACTACATTTCCCATGTTTACCAGCGCTAGCCTGGATCTCTGGCTCCCGTTCCCAGCATCTTAAAGGAGAGCCTCCGGTCCTTCCTCCTTTGTGGTCCCGCCCCCTGCCCTATTTCACCGAGAGGGCAGGGGGAAGGACGTCTTCCGGAAGTCGTATTATCAACCCAGCCTTACTACTGCTCCGGGACTCCATATCCCGTCTTCCACGGGGGAGCCTGACCTCCTGCGCCTGCGCTCTGCGTACTTTCCCGCCCTCCCGTTTCTCTTCCCCCTTCCCCTCCCCCCTGCCCCCCCCACCGCTTCGCCTGCCGCGGTCGGGTCCGCGGCCTTCGCTGCGCGGCTTTGCTGCTGCCGCCGCCGCCCCTGGGAGCGACTTCTCCCTCTCCCTCCCCAGCCCGGGCCCGGTAGGTGAGTCGTAGGGCGCCCTTCCGCACGTTGGGGGCGGGACCTGAGGACGCCTGGCCTTGGGGAGGGAGAGGTCCTAAGGAAGGACAGGGGAGGCCAAGGTGGTCCCGGACCCAGAGTGCGCGGAGGCGCCGAGGGCCCTCACCAGAGAAGCCCTAAGGCCCGGAGCCTCGGGGAAAGAGGCCGAGCGGCCCGCGGC
>JAQQSZ010008873.1:0-12922 GCA_028646595.1 Phalanger gymnotis
CCTCCTTCCCCAAAAGCCCCTACCGCAGATGGCTTAAATCTTCAGCAGGCTCTTCAGTCCTGCTCTGATCAGCCACTTAATTCCTCCCACCAGGTGGGCCTGGGGCCAGAAGCAACTGCAGCCTAGTTCTAAAGCTGCCCCACCTCCGCTGCCCCAGGGGCAAGTGGCTGGAACCACAAACTCAGTCACAAAGCAGCTTTTCCCACTAACCTTCTCTGATGTCTTTGCTCTTTGTGGGTTGAGTGGTCTGGTACATGCCACAGCTCAGTATTTCAGGATGCCAGGGCACTTTCCGCTCGTCCCTTGGTCTGGTAGGTCCGCATCTGGTCTGTTTGCGCCGTGCGCGCTGGGCTCAGCTCCGCTCCCCTCGGCTGGGGGCTGGGAGCTCTGTGTGGGACAGACCTTACCCAGAGACCATCCAGGCTGTCCTGGGCTGGGGCCCTACTTCCCTCTGCCACTTTGTGGGTTCTGCAGCTCTAGAATTGGTTCAGAGCCATTGTTTTATAGGTTTTTGGAGGGACTTGGTGGGGAGCTCACGCCAGTCACTGCTTCCCAGCCGCCATTTTGGCTCCGCCCCATCGATTCGAAGAGATCATATTCTAATGGAGGAGACAACATGTAAATAAGGAGACCCACTCGTGGAGTGGATGGAAGGTCGTCTAGCACCTGGCAGAACCATGAAAATCTTACTGCAGAAGAAGGGTTTTGAAATGAGTCTTGAGGGGAGGTTAGGGAGGCTAAGGGGTGAGGTGGGGAGAGAAGCTATTCCAGGTGTGGAGCAAAGGAGGCAGGAGATGGAAAGGTGAGACATGAGAGACACCACAAGGAGACCGGTGTGGCTGGATCAGAGGGTAATGCTTTGTAGCAAAATCCTTTGTAAAAATTCACTTTCAAGAAGAAGGGGAGTGAGCTGCCAGAGACTTGTTCTTCCTCTGTAGGGAATCTGCACATTAGGAGAATGAGGGGGTATAATTGTAGCGTCAACATCATCAGGATAGACTGGAGTGAAAGAGAAGAAAAGACAGGAGCCGAGACAAGGGTGGGAGTGGTATTTTAGGAAGCAGCATGGGGTGCATTGGTAAATGATGCTGTACTTGGATTTGTCATGTATTACAAATGACAGTATGGCCCAATGGATAGAGAGCTACCTTAGAGTCAGAGGGACAGGAGTTCAATGCCTGCCTCTGAAGAATACTAGTTTTGTGGCCTTAGGCAAATTGGTGAGCTTCTCATGGCCTCATGATACCCTCTGAGACCACAGATTAAAGAGAAGTTGCTGATCTGTATCTTGGAGGGAGTTTCCACGCTGGGATTTCTCTCACTGATAAAATCACGATTAGGAATGAAGTGTGTTCCATAGCAGGGATTCAGGCTCCACCAACCTGTGAACTGTGAGGAGGATGCTCAAATCAGATCCTTACCCAGGAGCCACTTAATACATTTTTATTGACTGGCTGACTCATTAGATGACTTTTTGAGACTTCCCCTTCTATATCAACATGCTGATGATAAGATATGGACTTATTTTAGCTAACAATTTTCAATCATTTTTCATTCATGTCCAACTCTTCATGACCCCGTTTAGGGCTTAGTGGAATGCTTTTCCATTTCCTTCTCCAGCTCATTTTACAGATGAAGAACTGAAGCAAGCAGGGTTAAGTGACTTGCCTAGGATCACGCAGCTATAAGTGTCTGAGGCCAGATTTGAACTCACAAAGATGAGTTTTCCTGACTCCTGGACCAGCACTCTATTCACTGCCACTGTGCCACCTAGCTGTCAACTAATAATTACCCTAGGGATGTCATTTTGGTCCTCTTCTAGAACAAAGGACAACAGCCAACCAACCCTTAGAAATAGAGTCTGCTTAAGCTGACTGCTGTTTCTTGAAGTCACTAATTGTTCTTCTTGGTGTGGACATTAGCCACTCTTCCTCCCTAAAACAGCATGTGCGCACACACACACACAGAGTTTGACTTTTCAGAAACTTTTTATTCTGTGTCTAGTAAAATGTCTTCACTCCATCCTTATGAAATATTGCAAATGGTTTAAAAAGAAGGAAATGGGAAATTGTGTATGCTTGCCTTCCTCCCATGATGTTATGCCTAAATGGATACAATGGAGGGAGTGAGATGGTATGACTTTTCCTAAACATTCATAATCAAAACAGATGGGCAGGAGGAGCAAGAAGAGGTAATGTGGACTCTTTCCAGAGGAAAAGAAATGGCTGGCTGCTATGGATGAGTTCTGTTCTTGCGGGACAGAACTATAGCTCCCCCGGATATGTAGTAGGAGTGAGGCATTGTGGGGAAATGCATTGTGCACTTGTGTGTATGTGTGTATGAAAGAGACAGAGAGGGAGAGGAGAAGAGAGAGATAGAGATGGGAAGAGAGACAAAGAAAGAGACAGAGAGGGAAACAATATCTGTGTAAGAGAGAGAAAGACAGAGACAGGGTGAGGGGTAGGGATTGAAAGAGAGACAGAGACAGAAAGAGACGGAGAGAAGGAGAAGAGAGAGACAGAGAGAGAGGTAGAGATAGACTTAGAGAGAAGTAAAAGTGGGAAAGAGTATCTGTGTAAGAGAGAAAGACAGAGACAGGGTGAGGGCTGGGAATTGAAAGAGAGACAGAGACAGAGTCCCTTCAGATGTGCACATTTATGAAAGTAAAGCCATGAGAGAGAGGGAGCAGTTCTTTGCTCATTATTTCAAAAGAAATTTGAACAGACTATCTCAACGCTGGTCATAGGGGAAGGGAACAAGAAAAGTTATTTCTTCTTTTTTTCCTCTCTCCTCTACTATTTGATTAAAAAATTTTTTTTCTCTTCTCTGCCTCTTATTTTGGGATCTGTGAGTTAATCAGTCTGGGGAATTCCCAGTGTTGAGAGCTCCCTCCACCATGCCACTTAGCTGCTTCCTAGAGAGTTGCCTGAGGCATATGGAGGTTGTGACTTTCTCGAGGTTTGGGCAATGTTTAAATGTCCAAAGCAGAAGATGGGATTTGAAACCAAGTCTTCTTGCTTTCAAGACTGGTTTTGCAATATGGTGGAACTTAGAGTCGTAAAGACCTTGGTTCAAATTCTATATCTTATGATTAATAGATATCTGATCTTGAGCAATTTTATGTAACCTCTCTCAGCCTCAGTTTCCCCATCTATAATTTGGGTATAATAGTCATACCTGTAGCACCCACATCTAGGACTAACTATGAGACCCAAGTGAAAGCATGTATGCAAGTGACTGCAAATTTTAAAATGCAAAACAAGATGCTATCATATCTGTCCCTCTCCTTCCACATCCTATCTGAAATACATGGGAAATGTTATAATATGTGGAGGGTGGGAAGCCCACACTTCCTAATGGCTTCCATGCTTCCAGGGAGTTGACAAGGCACTAGAGGTTAACTAGTTTACCTGAGGCTCCCACGGCCTTGTGGCTGACCTATGAGTCATTTGAATTCAATAGGGAGTTTTCTCTTGCTTCAGATGGCAGCACAATTTGGTGTCTGGTCAGTGCTGGAGTAGACAGTTTTAGACGTCATTGCTCAGACAACAAAGGTTCAAATGATTGAGGGCTGTGGGACAGTGATGGGTGGGAAATGTTTCTAGGGATGAAAAGAATTTCATCTCCTGTTCATATGCAACCAATTCAGGCAGCATAAAAGCTGCCTTTTCTCTCTGTCCTCTGCCCTCCCGTCAAATTTAGTTGAAATTGGGCTGGGGAGTCCAATCAGGTGGATACTCAGAGGAGTATTTGGAGAAATCAAGCAAAACATCTTCAGAATGGCTAAGAGGCCCTCAAGATATATGCCTGGCTCCAGAAATACCAAGTAAAAGAACAGTCTCATTTCAATTCCACTGACAATGGAGAAGACAAATTCCTACTGGCTACGTGGTAATTCATAAGCAGCTCATGGGAATATAGGCACTGAGACTGAAGTGTTGAGTGACATGGGCTGGTATGTCAGGGCATGAGTAGAAGGCCCTCCTGCCATTTATTTTGAAGGCCTCTATTCATCCTACTGCTACGCTTTTTACTAGCCCCACTGCATCCTTGGATGGTAAGAATGAATATTCTTCCATTAATTCCTCTTCCCAAATGATCTCCTTTACTCTCTGGATTGATACAAGATTAAGGAAGGGGAAGTGGTCCTTCCCGATCTCACTAAAATCTTACCCTTTTCACAAAGCCTCTTCTTATTTCCCTTAGTATAGATAGATGCCTTTCCTCTGTTGATTTTCTCCAATTTACCCCATGTATGGGCGTACATAAATTATTTGCTGTTGTCTCCCCCATTAGACTGTGAAATACTTGAAGGCAGGGAATCATCCCCCCTTTTCTTTGTATTCCTAGAACTTAGCTCATAAAAGATACTTAGTAAATGTTGTTGACTTGATCACAAAGATGCTGGTGGTGATTAAAAATAATATTGAGAAATTATCAATTGAGGAATAGTAAATACTTACATCAAAAAAAAAAAGCCTGAATGACTCCCGTGAGCCACGCGATGTGATGGTTATTGAGGGTATAAAAACAAAATAATCTCTACCATCAGGAAACATTTTTGGACACAAAGAAATAAATATATAATGTATAGCAAGTAATTAAGATGGGGAGGGCATAGGTCTAATATGAAGGGAAGTTCGTTAATAACAGAGCAGGCATTGCAGAGGGCACAATGGAAGGATAGGGAAGAGTAGGGAGGAGAGCTGTGGTTGGGCATGTCGCAGTTAGAAGTGATAGTTAGAGAAGGGAGCCATGGGAAGCATTGAAGGTTCAGATGAAAAGCTGGATTTGGCTACAGGCCTGTAAGGAAGATTCTGCTTCCCCCCAGCCCCCCCCCCCCCATCCTAGGATTAACAGAGCCTATCCCAGGAGCATTCTGCCTCTTCTTGGCTTTTTCAAGGCAGTCTTTTTTCTTTTTCTCATCCCAGATTGCAGACAGGCTGTTCTGGTTGGGAGGGGGTGTGGAGAGTGGGGAAGAAGAGAGCAACGTTTTTATACCTCTGAGTGGATAGTCTCTGTCTGCAGCCTGGCTACTGTGATACTTGGCTCTTCTGCCTCCCCTCCTCCTCCATAAACATAAGTCTCGGTGGCCTGGGTTTGGAAGTCTGTGGTCTCTTTGGGGCTTCTGTGCTTCCAAATCATTTGAACCTCCTTGAACCTTTGAGCAATTGTCTGACAAGAGGAAGTTAGACTGCATAGCTGGAGACCCCCTGTTGAAGATGACCTTTTAATCCCTCCCTTCTCCCTTTCTGATAATACTTATCTTGTCTTGTATTTCCCATCTTCTTCTCCCTTCCAAAGTAATAACCTATTTCTTTACAATTTCATGAATGAGATAATCATTTCTTCCAGACCCACGAGGCCATCAAGTTAATGAAAAATTCTTGTCAATAACAATAATAATAATAATGTAATAAAAGAACAGAAGACATTTATTAAATGGAAAATGTGCCTTAAGTGTGTGGGTGGGGAGTCATCATTAAAAGTCACGCGTACATTGAAAATAACGAAATGCTATTTAAGGAGGTTATGTTTGCAAGCTTTGTTATTAAATATCATATTTGTACAGTGCGTAAGGCTACTTGTGGAGCTGGGGAAAAGCTAAGGAAGTGGTGTTATAACATGAGAAAAGCACTAGCTCCTCTAGCCAGAGGGCCTGGGTTCAAATCTTACCCTGGAGGCTCATTGCCTGGGTAGTTTGGGGGAAGTCTCTTTAACCTCCCCTGGCCTCAGTTTCTCTTTCTGTAAAGGTTGAACTAGTGGTCCTTTGAAGTCTCTCCTGGCTCTGGCTTAATGTTACTTTCCTGTGTTGCACAGGGCTGTGTCTAGAAAGCTGTCTATAAAGTGAATATATGTATATTGATGTAGCTACACGCTCTTCCATAACGGGGAGGGGAAGGGTAAGTCCTCTAGCTACCCCAGGTTTGATTTGTGACGTCATACTCAAAAGCTCCCCTGATGCTGAACTTCCCTAGTTCTCTTGCTTTAAAAGACCAAGTCGTTTCATTATCAATTCCATATCCAGCAGGCTTTGCAAAAATGACTAATTTACTTAAAATAGCAAGCATTGTCCTTTAAGAACTCACCAAAAGGCAAAAAGCTGTAGATATAGACCTCATCATTGTCCCAATTCGCTGTTCTCCCAATACCCACCAGCCTACCCCTTGGGGACCCCGGGTTGATCATCCATATTGCCTTCCACCTGCAAGGGCAGTCTTCTCACACAAAGGCTGTGAACTACGGAAAAGCCAGGGGCAGGACGTAAGCCTTCTTAAAGGGATGAATATAAAAGGGGTCCCACCCTCAAGTCTGGGGCTCTGCTTCCATAACAGATTAATGAACAAGACCAGTGATCAGCAGCCACTGCTATCTTGGAGGAACTCAGCTTCAAGTCTGGTCTCTAACCAGGCATGGGGACAAAATTCATGACTTCTACATGGGTTATCAAAGTCTTGCCAGGAGAAAGTTTCAAGTTCCCTCATCTTTAGCAAGCAGCATCAGGCTGACAAGGAACCAAGAAAGCCTCCTCCTACATCTGCTGACTTCTGATCACTTCTGTCTTCCTCCCAAGGCCCTTTTCTCAAAGGTTCCACCTGGAAACATCACTGGATTATGCTCCCAGATATTTTGGAGAATGCAATCCAGAGAGTTCTTGCTTACCTAGACATGAGTCCGCTTCACAGCTGGGGGGCACCAGCTCCTAACAATAGAATATTTTTTGCATTGAATTCATTATAAGATCAGAGTGCTGGATTCTTTTTTTTGGGGGGGGGGGGAAAGCATGGTTGACACCAAGATAGAGCAAAATTAGAATTCAGAAAGCAGATTATCTTTTTAATGACGTCTTTTATTTTTATATCACCTACTCTCCCCAGTATTTTCCTTTTCTCCTCAGAGAACTATCCCATAAAGTAAAAAATAAAAAAGGAGAGGGGATTTGTCCAGCAAAATCAACCAACACGTTGGAAAAGTCTGGCAGTGTATTCAGTATTCCACACCTGTCACCCCCCACTTCTGCAAAGGTGAGGGAGCTGCCTTCGCGTATCTCTTTTTTGGGGCCAAGTTTCAAAGTGGTTTAGTTTGAATAATTTTGTCTTCATTGTTTCCTTTTACGCTATCCGGCAACTCATCCTTTCACATCATCTGTCCCCAAGAAAAGTTTATTAAAAAGTCATCATTTAATAGTGATGACACAAACAAGAATGGAATTAATCATAGAATTGTTTTCATGTTGGGTGCAAATTGGAAGAAAGAAGGAAACGAACATGGCAGAACCCCAAACAATGTGCTGCTCCCCTGGCAGAAGTCACTAGGTCACTGCCAAGCCCCCGCCTCCCTACCCACGGCTGCGCAGTGTCTGTTCTGTCTTTAACTCACTCCCAATTCCTGGTGCCTGGAGAGGCAGGTGTGTTTCTGTGGGCTGAAAGAAGAAAGAGCTGAGGCGCAGCAGGGGTGCCCATCCCAAATGCGGAGCAAACGGAGAAAATGGCAAATGAGCACACAACCCAGCAGGGCAGCACTTGAAGGGACCTTCCAGAAGAGGTCTTCTTGTCTGTTTCCTCCCCATTTCACAGAGGAGTAAACTGAGGTTTTCTTCACCTCTAGGAGCCCCAAAGCAACCCTTTAAGGCCCATGTGGCAGAACAGAACTCCTGATAACAATGAAATCAGTTTTGATCCAATAGCATGGCCTTATCACTGCTGTTAGTGTGGCCTTGGCATTTTTGGAAAGCTCGGAATGCTTGAACGCTGTTGAAGCTGGGATGCCCACATTTCAGGGAGGAGGGCATGGGGAAGGTGACGGATGTCAGAGGCAGGAGGGTGTAAACGAAGCCCCCAAGGAAGAAGGGGCCAGGGCTTTTGGAGAGCTACCGAGGATTCGTCCTCATCCTGACTCCAGCTGTCATGATCGTGTCTCTTACCAAGAAGGAAAAAACAAGTGGCTTTCTTTTGGTTTGTCCTTGGAAGCTGTGAAACAGCGGTGGTGGCAGAGTGCTCTGTTCTTGGGGTTTTGCAGATGGAGAGCTGTGAATCAGCCAGCGGGGGCAGGCCGGCCACCTGGGGACGAGAGAATGCTGAGACAGGACGCAGGCCTGGCCCTCTGTCATAGCAACATTTTAATTGGAGTCTTGGGGATGGATGATTCAGTGAGTTCCTCCATTAGCTCAATTCTGCCAACTTATCAGTCTTCCTCTCCATCACTAATGCATCCCTCCAGCTGCCCTCCCAGCTTCCTTCTCTCCTAATCCCTGCCATCCCAAATCAGTGGCTAGGAATATATCCACACAAATCCTCCCAAATGCTTATCTTTCCTCTGGTCAGTCAGTCAGTAAGCATTTACTAAGCACCTACTGTATGCCAGAGATTGGGCAGGGATTCAAAGACAAAGGACAGTCCTTGTTCGCAAGCAGCTCATCTTCTAATGGGGCAGACAACCTGCAAACAGCTATGTACAGATATGATATACCTTCCCACTCTGTCATCATGTCATAGATTTAGGGCTGGGTGGGATCAAAGGGTCACAGGTTTGTAGAGGTCACATAGCCCATCCTCCTCATTTTGAAGATGAGAAAACTAAGACCCACAACAGCTAGGTGACATGTCCAAGGCTGTGCAGTTAGTAAGTTAAGGGGACAGTCAGAATTCGAACCCATATCTTCTAACTTCAAATTGACTGCTCTTTGTGCTGGACCATAGACAACAACAGGAAGGTGAGTAATATGAAACCACATCAGGAGAGGAAGTGCGGTGCCAGAAGGTGGAAGACCTTAGAAGATAATCAGAGGAGTTCAAACTTGACTCAATAGGCAAAAGAATAATAGAGAATGCAAACTAACAAGAAAGGAAAATCTATCTCCCCTTCCCATCCCTGCATACTCCATTCTCACAAAGGTGGGCTGCCCCACAGAGCCTCATGCCACCAGGGGGAGAGGAGACACATGGTCTGGGGAGCTGGCTCTCTTCTCCAGCAAGAAGATGATTGTGACTCCATAGATGCTACCTGTAGCTTCCCTCACAGCTGCTGATGTATCTGCAGAGCTATTTTCTCTGCTGAACTGCCATCTTGTATTTCTCTACTGAGATCCTATTGCTCTCCATTGAGTTTCTGCTCATCTGCTGCTGACCCACTTTTCTAATGAGCTACAACTGCCACCTGCCAGTTTTCATTTGAATTGTCATTGATAACCATAAAGGAGTGTTTATAACTTTTCTGTGAGCCAATAGATAGCTTTGAGGCTATGTCTGTTCTTTTGTGGGCCATAGTCACAACCTTACTTGGCCAGCAGAGCAAAAGCCCTCATCAAGGCAGACTTTTTTTAATAGACTGTGCTTTCCCCTCAGGTGGAAGCTCTGACAAACCCATTTGATATTAGGGTTGCATTGAGTAACTTCTCTCAACTCCCATCATACCGCTGATAGCTAGCACAGGGCCATGCAATTACCCTGGAGTTAAACTTGGTTACACTGGAAGGTTAAGGTGGAGGTGGCAACTCTTAACCTCCATTCTTTCAGCTATACCTAGGTAACTGCCCATCTTATAAGATTCTTACTATAATTGCTACTAAAGGGGTTTTAACTTGTCTTAAATCTAAGTTAAAAAGGCACTGGAATATAGAATTTCTGTGAAATTTCCTATCTGGAGCTGTTTGGTCCCAGGCAAGTTGCTCAGTGTTCCAGGCAATTCTATAAAGACTCGGAAAGTTATATAGAAGGCTCCAACCTCCATTGGTAGATGAAGTTTCCCCTCCTGGAGTTTTCTCTGCTGAGAAAGGCTCTATTCTATGTAAAATGAGGGCATAAAATTATTGTTTCTAGAATTCTTTCTAGATCATAGCTCCTATGATTTCAAGGAAAACAAGATTTTTAAAAAAGGTGGCTACAGCTTTTGAGAAACTTCTTTAAATCAAGAAAGAAGAAACCAAGATGGTTAGAATAGCAGCAGCAGCAGCAACATTTGGAGAAACAAAAATGTCGGAGGGCAGGATTGACATCCCAGAAACTCAGCAAAGCTTTGTGCTTAAATCGTGTCTCAATTAAGTCCTACACATTACTGAATGTTATGATCCTATTAATGAGTCTAGGAAAGCAAAAAAGATGGCATTAATGATCATGACGCAGGGATTTATATCTCTGAGACATGAAATAAGAGGAGAATCTGGTAGGTTGGAAGGTCATAGCCCAGTGATTACAATGACAGTTGACGAAAGGCATGACAGCCATCTAGCCCAAACACAGAAACCTGCTCGCTGTTGTCCAAGTGATGGGACTTCCTTTTGTACAGTGAATCAAAAAGGAACATTTGTTTTCTGACAAGTGCTCAGCACTGATGCAACGGGATTTGTATTTTTAAGTTCAAAATCAAAAGGGATACATGGAAGGACTCCACAAAAAGTTGTGCTTGCATTAAGCAGGTAGCTGGCTGTGGTGGACTTGGATTGGGCCACAGGGGATATCCTGGGGAGAAAAAAGGACTAAGTGAGCAATAGTAGGGGTGTGTCAGCTAAATGGAGCCTCCAAATAGAGGTTATTTCTGCCTTTCATCGGCTCCAGTGGGAAATCCTTCCTCACTTTTCACATTCCTGGTAGGCCTGGCTTTATCGACCCTGGTTTAAGGAACCCAGATGACAATTCTTCCATTGCAGTCAGACAGTATTGTTTCATAGATTTCATCAGATCTCGAGCTGAAAAGGTCTTGGAGATCATCCAGTCTAACAATCTCATTTTACAGAAGAGGACAAGCCTCAATGAAGGTTAGCGACTTATGTACAACCTATGTCAAATCGGTTGCCTTCTCAATGAGGGCGGGGGAAGGCAGGAGAGAATTTGGAATTCAAAATTTGAAAAAAAATCGTTTTATAAGCAATTGGGAAAAATAAAATATTAAATATAAAAAAAAAACTTAGTGACTTATCCAACAACTAGAAAGTAGAAGATATGAGATTTAAGCCAAAGTTTTTAGACTACATCTAATGTTCTTGGTCTCTTGAAGGCATGTTCCTAAGCTGCTAGAGAAGCAAGTTAAAACCACTAATTGGCACATTCTATTTCATAATTCTTTCATTTGAATATGTCATCTCCCCAGTAAGATTGCAAGCTTTCTGAAGGCAGAGTCTGTGTCTGATGCCTCTTTGGTGCCTCGCAGGGAACAGAGCACGTATAAAGTGATTATTGAAATCAGCGTATACGTTTCATTGGCTTTAAGTAGGCCCTTCTAGCTTCAAGGGAGCAAATGTCCTCCTTGACTGAAGTTGAATAGGAATCACAGAATCTTAGTTAGAAGGAACAATAGAACATAGAACAAAGGCTTAGAATGTTAGAACCAGAAGGAATGGAATGGTCAAACACAGACATTAGGGTTGGAAATGACTGTCATGATCATCGTCACTTCTTTTGTGTCATGGACCCCTTTGCAGTCTGATGAAGACTATAGATTATTTCTTAGAATAATTATTGTAAGTCATTGAAAAAAATGCTAAATTTCCGTTAGATGTTAGTGGAAAATAAAGCTGTATTCCTCCCTCCTCCCAATCTAAGTTAATGAATCCCTTGAAATCTATTCAGGGTGTATGTAGACCCAGATTAAAAAAGCCTAAAGAAATCTAACTCTCACAGTTTTCAGATAAAGTAAAATGAACCCCAGAGAGGGGATGTGCTTAGCCTGAAGTCACACAGGAGTAAGGCCAAGGTAGCAACGTTAAGATGGCATCATGCTGTTGGATGGGTAGGTGGGGGCAGGAGTAGGGGATAAACCAGTGACAAATCATATAATCATAAAATGATAGGATCATAAGTATAGAACTGAAAGGGGCCATTGAGTCTAACCCTCCACCCCTTGTTTTCCAGAGGAGGAAACTGAAACCCAGGGAAATAAAGTGATTTGCCCAGAGTCACGCAGGCTCTAAGCATTAGTGGCAGTATTTGAATGAAGGTCTTTGGACTCCAAAATCAATGCTTTTTCCACTGAATGGAGCTGGCTCTTTGGAGTCCAGTATCTCTGCTGCTCCAGCATAGAGAGAAATTGGCAGAGGATGCTCTGAGCCTCTCAGCTACTCTCCGGGGTCCTGAGCCTGAACATATAACTCACAGGACTGAACATAATGCAGATGTCACACTGATTCTGTGACCCCCTAAATCTTGAGATGATGGCTCATGAGGCTGGAAATGGGCCCATGTGGTCCATCATGGGACTATTATAGCAGAGATAGGGCTCTGTCCTCTAAACCTTGATAGAGAAGCTTGCAGTTGTGAATGTAAGTGTAAGGATAGAACAGCATCCAAGACAAGTGGTCACCCAGACTCCACTTTCTGACCTCTAGGGATGAGACATTCACTACCTGCCGTATCAGCCCTGATTATTTTGGACAGATGTAACAATTAGGAAGTTTTGCCTTACATCAACTCTATATCTCTGCCGCTTCTCATTGCTATAATAGGTGGCATCTGATGGGGGCCTCAGCTGCTCACCTTTTGAACTGAGTCATTTTTCATTTGTGTCTGACTTTTCATGACTGAATTTGGGGTTTTCTTAGCAAAAGTATTGGAGTGGTTTGCCATTTCCTTCTTTTGCTAATTTTACAGATGAGGAAACTGAGGCAAACAAGGCAAAGTGACTTGTCTAGGGTCACACAGCTAGTAAATGTCTGAGGCCAGATTTGAAGTCAGGAAGATAATGATTTCAAGTCCAGAACTCTATCTACTGGGCACCTGGGTGCCCATTATCATCTTTAGCTGGAACTAGAAGAAATGCCTGGTCTTTGAGATACCCATTATATGGGAACAAAGGGTGAGGGACAAAGATAAAAATGGAATAGGCCCTACCCTCAAGTGATTTACATTCTATTGGTAGAAAATGATTTGGATGGTATAGTGAAGAGCATGCTGTTCCTAGAATCCAAAAGGCATTTAGGTAGATAGACAGA
>JAQQSZ010008874.1:0-12922 GCA_028646595.1 Phalanger gymnotis
TTTTTTTTTTTTTGTGAAATTTGGTGCTCCATCGTATCGGAAGAGCTGTTAAATTAAAAGAGAAGTTACAGTATCCAAAAAAAATTATTTCTCCCTTGATCTTACCATTCTGCTCTCTTAATCTGGATCCTGTCAGATTATGAATTGAGTTGTTAAAAGAATGTGATACAAATGTTTGAAAACTGTTAAATATTTAATGGGGTTTATTTCATGCTAAAATGGATAGTAATATTAATGACTTACTGTTGGGAGAAAGAGTAGCAAAATCTTTTTAAGTTCTTGTTGTCTGTGAGGTTCCCGGGATTGCCGACTTGGGCTGGATCATAAGCTCTGATCAGCCTCTTGATCGCTGTTGTGAAATTCTTAAGCACTGAAGTCTGGGAACCAGTTCAAGGGTAGGGGACCTGCCCTGGTTCCCTCCCCACGCCTCCGAAATAGGACCTCTTCCAGCCAAAGTGGGGAAATTTATTTAAAGAGGTCATTTGGAAAATTGTGAAGTTGTATCTGTAAATAAATAGATGTAACTTCAATAAATAACTATTCACTGTATGTGTAAAACTCCAGAATTTAATTATTCTTAACTTATAAATGAAGGATAATTGAAATGTCCTTATATTTGTACCATTGTTAACTGTTATTGGAACATGAAAGGAATAACAGTATCTTAGCCCTAAACTGTGATTAGTGAATCTTTGTTGTCTGAGGTAAAA
The DNA here is from genome assembly GCA_028646595.1 of Phalanger gymnotis. NCBI lineage: Eukaryota > Metazoa > Chordata > Mammalia > Diprotodontia > Phalangeridae > Phalanger > Phalanger gymnotis. Next base: position 711 of record JAQQSZ010008874.1, read on the forward strand.
AAAATCTCAAGGGACTATAACTGGATGTTATTCCAAGTTTTGATTTTAGGTATGATTGTCTGAAGTCTTAAACCAATGCACCATTATTCAAAGGGAATGCCATGTAGTGCCCCAAGAGAGCACAGTTTAAGAACTGCTACAGGTGAATGCCTGTGCCAGGGAAAAGTTGAGGTGGCAACTTTGGCATAGGCAAAGGTAAGATCCTCTTGACTCAGTTTCCCCATTATGCATTTCCTTTCTGAATAGGAAATTTTCTCACCTAGTTATTTCTGACCTTGGTTTTTGATAACCTGTGAATAATGTGGAAATTTTCTGCATGTTGGCTGGCAAATATGACTCATGCCTACAATCAAACAAAGCTAAGGGAGTTTTCCCTCATTAGGGTTTATTTTGTATCAGTCTGTGCTCTTGAGGGGACAGTCTGGAGACTGTCATAACCATGTCCCTCCTTTTTCCTTTCCTAAAGGAAAGTTTTGTTGTTGCAGTACTAAATCTATTAATTAACAAATTAATGCTAAAACACGAGTTGCTATAATAGGATATATGAGTATGAAAGATCTTAATGTTTCCAACCTGAATTTGTAGTCAAGTCCATATCCTAAGCAAATAAGTAAATTAATTCCTAGCTTTGCTGCCTCCTTGTTAATTATATATTCATGTTTCTAAGATTAGGCTCTTGAAGTATCTCATTCTTTCAGAGTGATATGGGGACAATATCCTCAAAAGTGGGAAATTAAATGGAATCCTAAACTTTGAAATTGAAATGGGGTCAGACTGTTTTATAATTGGCTTCCAAATGTTTCTAATAGGATATTCAGGCCTTGAGTATTTTTTTAGTAACAAATGTCTAAAAACTGGATTAAGGATTTTACGTATAAAATTGCATTATTGTAACATTCTTCCAATAGCTCTGTTATTTATAGGATTAGAACAATAAGGTCTTAACTGGTTTTTACCACACAAACCATTTATTGGATAACCAAATTTAGGAGGTTGTACTAAATTGTGTTGAGTTTTGTTACTGGCAGATTGAGGCAAAATTCCTAGGAATCTTTGCAAATGACTTGGAAGCAGAAAAGCAGATCTTCTAGGAGGAACCCCTTCAGAGCTGCCCTGAGGAAGAAGCCTATTCCAGAATGCACAGTGAAGATGTTTCTAGGGACCAGATGATCACATGGAATATCTGGGACTCAAGATGGAAATTTGCCACTTAGATGAACATTGGGATGTGTTGCCATGTTGCAGAGAGAATTTATATTACTTAATATTGGTGATCATTATTGTATTGTTCTGGCCTTTTGGTTCATGGTGTTTATGCTTACTAAATTTTTTTGATGAACTCTATACTAGAATGAAGTCCAACAATTAAGGCCCTCTGGTCCATATCTACATATTGGAGTCACTGCCTTAGAGCAGACAACTAAATCTCTCCCTTGAGATTGAGAAGTTGGCCTAGGCCACAAGTGAGTCCATCACCTCCCTTTAAATTGAAATAGATTCTTTAGCTCAAATTGACATAAAAAAGCATATGGTCTCAGACCTTCCTACAGTTTCACAAATAAGGGCCTATACTACATCAGTCAATCCTGTTGTTCCTATATTAATCGGGTAAGATTGTAACAAGTCTCCACAAAATTCAACAGGTTATAGCAAAAACCCAATTGAAGATATTCCATGATAGAATCCTTCTCCCTGGTTTTCTTGGCTATTCTCCTGGTTACAAGGAGGAAGTATATTGACAGCCATAAGCAAATGGGCTCTCATTAACTATTCTTAGGTCTCATAATTGTTTTTTGGCTTTGTGTTAGATGTTGTATGGCTTGTTGTACTAAAGTTGTTCAGAACTGGTTTCTGATAATCTGATGATACTTCAAAACACCAATTCTAACTTTACAATGAATCTTATGCAATTGAAAGAGTCAAACTGACTCCATATTGTGAGCAGCATTCACTTTGTGACTTAAGTTTCTATATACGCTTTGCCCATATAATTTTAGGGAAATACCACAAAATGGTTTGGGATAACTTTTATGGGAATACAAGTTTGTCGTTGTTTGTCCTTCATTCTCAAAGAAGACCATGACATCAGAAAGAAGATGCCATGACTTACAAATGAATTATATTTAAGTGAGGCAGGGCTATGCAAGATCACCAGCCCCACCTTCTCCTCCAGAGCCATCTGGTCCAGTGGTAGGATATAGATCAAGACAACTAGAGATGGTCCTGCTATGGGAATACAGAACTTAGGACAAACCACGACTTTTATGGGAAATGTTCTGCCCATCAGGTGGTTGTACCTTTTCGTGTTGTTATGTTTTGGCCAATCAGAAAGAAGAAAAGCCTTTGTTGCTCAAGACTATGTAACTTGGTTGGTTTCTCATTATTGATTATAAGAAACCTTTGTTAACCACCAAATGGTGCCCTTGTGCCTACTGAGGGACCTTGGACCAGATTTGCTGTGCGGCTACTAGCCTTGCTAATAAATCGATATGCTCAGACTTTATCTCTTCGGTTTTTAACCATTTCATTCATGACAGTACTACCATTGTCTCAGACTGGATTTGGAGGTAGAGATAGCCAATTAAAGTGGTAGCCTGAGTCCATAATCAATTACTCAACAAGTATTTATTAAGCACTTACTCTGTGCCATGCACAGGAGAAGCTTTGTGAGTAATATGTGTCAGAAAAGGCTTAGATTGTGAGCTCCTTGAAGGCAGGGACTGTCTTTTACCTTTATTTGTATTCCCAGTGCTTATCATAGTGCCTGACACATAGGAGGCACTTAATGAGTGCTTATTGTCTAACTGGCCCAGATTTATTACAAGGATGGGAAGTGATAATAATATTTTATTTTTGTAAGGCTTTTAAAGTTTGCAAAATCCTTTTTGTGTATTATGTCACAAGAACCCTGAGAAGCAAGTATTACTAACATTTTATAGATCAGAACTAAGGCTAAGAGAAATTAAGGATTTCTCCACAGTCACACAGCGAGGAAAAAGTATCTGGAAGCTGAACTAGGTTTGTCCTGACTCTAAGAGTATCTTTCATTTTTATCCCACTCCAAGTTGGTGACTGGAGTTCAGGAGAGAAACTACAGTTCATTATATAGATCTGGGAGTCATCTTCATAGAGACAGCCTCAGGGATCCCTTCAAGTCAAGCCAAGCTAATGAGCATTTAAGTGTTTACTGTATGCCAGGCACTGTGAGTAGCCTGGGAATATAAATATAAGCATAAAGAAAGACAAGCCTTGCCCTCGAAGAGCTTACATTTTAATTTAGAAAGAACATAAAAGGTGGCCGAAAAAAGGGGTAGGGGAATCCTATGACAATGAAATTATTATTTATGTAACTTTATTCTTCTTTCGTGTATTAAGTTATTTCGAGAGCCGGTAAGAAGTGGTATACAGAGACCCTACCTCAAAGCCAAGGAAATCTTCCAAGTCCCACTTCTGACATATATTTACTGTGACCCCAAGATCTCTGTGTTTCAGGCAACTTTATAAGATTGTAAATTGCAATAAAGGTGCCCACCAGCATGGATAGAGTCTGCTTGTCCAGGAGTCAAGAAGGATGAATTAAGCACCTGATGTGCTGGGTACCGTGCTCAGTACTAAGGGTACAAAGGTAGGCACAAATAGTCTCTACTTTTATGGAGCTGGGGGTGAATGGGGGAAAACAACACGTGAACAACTACATACAAAAAGATGTCTGCATAGAGTTCAGTATAACTTGGAAATAATCGTAGAAGGAAGGCATTTTTTATTTGAATGCATATTTTTAATGCATTTGAATGCATAATTTGAAGGCATAATTTTATTTGAATGAAATATGAGCTAAGAAAAACATCTGCATAGACTGTTTTATGAAAAGTATAGGGAGTACTCCAAAGAATTTTTTTTTAAATAGGGGAAAAGGAGTTATATACACAAAAATAATTATAGCAGCTCTTTTTATGGTGGCAAAGAATTGAAAACTGAGGAGGTTGGGGCAGCTAGGTGGCACAGTGAGTAGAACACCGGCCCTGGAGTCAGGAGGACCTGAGTTCAAATCCAGCCTCAGACACTTGACACATTTACTAGCTGTGTGACCTTGGGCAAGTCACTTAACCCCAATTGCCCTGCCTTCCCCACTCAAAAAAAAAAAAGAAAACTTAGGAGGTAGTTATCAATGGGAGAATGGCTGAACAAGTTATGGTAGATGGATGTAAGGGAATACTATCTTATAAAACAATGAAGGGGATCATTTCAAAGAAACCTAGGAAGATATACATGAAATGATGTGGAGCAAAGTGAGCAGAACCGGAACAATGAACACAATAACTTTGAAACGACAACTTTAAATTGAGACAAACAACTTTGAAAGACTCAGAGACTGTGAGCGATGCGATGACGAACCACAGCTGCAGAGGACAATTGATGAAATACGCTTCCTACCTCTTAACAGAGAAAAGATAGACACGGTAGCAGATTGAGACATTTCCCCCTTATATGTCCAAAGAGGCAATTTGCTTTTCTTGGCTATCGATGTTTGTAATAAGGGACTTGTTTTTCTTTCTTTCTAATGGGGGGACGGGGGATTGGAGAAAGAGAAAGTAGATTTACTGATTAAAAAATTAAATTAAAAAAAGTATAGGAAATGATATTTTTTCCTCAAGAAGGATATTGTTACATATAGTTTAGAAACTGCAACCTTAGAAGAACAATGTCAAGGGGGCATCAAAGAATGTAGTGAGGTATAGAATGACTAAGTGATGATACTATGTTATTAGGGCGTTGTCTCCCCAAATAGAAGAATATTTGATTTCATCCATGTGGGTATACAATTCATCCACCAATACAGGTCCCAATCTTTCTATTGTCTACTGGGCAGCTAGGTGACACAGTGGATAGAATGCTGGACCTGACATCAGGAAGACCAGAGTTGAGTCCAACCTCAGATGCTTATTAGGTGTGCGACACTGGGCAAATCACTTAACTTGTGCTTACCTCACTTTCCTCCGTTGGCAAATGAAGACAATGATAGCAACCAGATGGGAGGACCAAGTAATATGGTAGTTATAAAGTGCTTGGCAACAGTGCCTGGCACAAAGTAGGTGCTTAATAAATTCTTCTTTTCCCCCTGAATTGTGGCCAAAAAAAAAAAAAGGAATAATCATCACGTGCTAACTACCCTTTTGGAGAAGAGCCCCTCTGCTTTTAGTTAGGTTGCTCTTCTGACTACAGCCCTGCAGTCAGTCCCAGGGTCCTCAGCATTGTAGAACCTGACAGAACTTGAATTCTGCTCTGATAACCTTCAGGAGCCCAGGATTACTTCAATATCTACCAAAAGACAGAAAAGAAAGGCTTAATTGGAGGTTTTCCAAAAGCTCTTGTTAAAATCAAAATGTTTTTATCATAGATAGAGTATATTGATAAATTGTCACCTCTAGGGTACAAACATAAGAGCCTCTGGGCAATGGGCTACGGTTGTGTTGATCTGAGGGATCAAAGATATCAGTTAATAGGGAACTGCTGGGAAGGGAAGGCTCTGCAGAGCCCTCCAAAGAGCACCTTTGGACGTCCATGCAGACCCCACGAAGGCATTTGGCCTCAAAAAAGCATAGATGAAAAGTTGAGGGAGAATGTTATATGGCACCCAAGGCTGGACTAATAACGCTTAGTGACTGGTTAATAAGCATTTATTAAGTGTCTCTTGTATGGTAGGCACTGTGCTAAGAGCTGAGGACACAAAGAAAGGTAAAAGGTAGTCCCTGCTTTCAAGGAAGTCATAGTCTAATGTAATTAGGACTGGTGCCTTCCATGCACAGAGAGCATCAGCATGCTTGGCTGATGGAAATTTGTCCTGTGGAAGAAGCTGGGGAGCCTGCTTCCAGTAGAATTGGAATGATAAGGAATGGAGGAGCCCTGGAGAGACTAGGAAGCATACATAGATATTCTGTAACTGGTTTGGGTCTTCTGCTGACCGTATGGTTAGGAGAAGCCTTCTCCTACGTGAGCCTTGACTGAGGCTCTTTGGTGGCTTCCTCTCCAGCTGTCCTCTTGGGACATCTTTTAAACACTTTCCCTGATGGTACCTGATGAGAAGTCTTGACACCTTCTCCTTCTCCCTGTCAAGGCCATAAGGCCCTGAGAAATGGGTCTCAGTCCTTGGCCTCTGCCTTTGTTCTTTTCTGTTTTAGGTGAGGGGACTGAAATCTCTCATCTTAAGAGTTTTGAAAGGTCAGATGAGCACCCAGATATTCCGTTACCCCAAAATCTGAATTTTGTAACCAGTGCAACATCAATGTACCCAGAGCACGTAGAGTGCCCTTTAGGATTCAGCTTATCTGTAACTGAGATGGTGGCTCATCTGGCAGTCAGGCCGCATCTGGACGTGGACTCGGTAGGACCAAAGCTATGTAAGAACTAAGCCAAGTTTGAATCTACTTTCCCCAGAGATCAAGGTGGTAGAGGGAAGAATGCTCCCTGAGGCGTTGGAAGGGGGGGGGGGATGTTTGTACCTTTGTTCTTATTACAACTTTAAAACAAATATTCTTTTGTTATAACAACACGTGCTAAGTTGTTAAATGAAACCCTACTAGTCACTGGTACATAACAATTGGGTAGAGGACACAGCAGGTCAGGGCTTGAACAGAGAGTTTTAGACAAAGACTTCAAACATCTTCAGTAGCCAATTAAATTCTAGCCTTAATCCTAACCTTAGAATCCAGAGATGAAGAAATGGCTTCCTGGCAATGGGCCAGACTGGGAAAACACCAGGCTTTAAAGAACCCCAATTACCTCTGGGGAGCACAGGAGAATGGGTCTAATGTGAACCAAAAATCAAATTAATATTTCCATCAGTACTGGAAAAAAGGGAGTCACTAGACTCTTCTTATGTCTCCATTCACCATTCCTGTGAATTCCTAACCAAAATAATCCTTCCTGATCATCGTTTGCCCCTAAATGTCTCTGCTATAGGAATATAAACTCCCAGAAGTCAGGGACTATTTCTCATTTGTATTTGGATCACCAGGGTTTAGAACAGTGCTTGGCACTTAGTAAACACACAATGAAATGATATTTTTAAACTCATTCATTCATTCATAAGGGCAGACTGGGTTTGTACCCAGATGTCTTTAGAGTGCCAAATTTCCTGAAGCTGAAAGCTTTCTTAGGTCAATATACACAAACATATGACAAGCAGGATTTGACCTGTAGTCCATAGTTTGCAGATCTCTGGTCCAGAACATTCAGAAAGGAGAAAATCTGAGATGGTCATTAGCATCATTAGAGCCCAGAAGAGTTCTGTCAATGTTTGGCAACCAGGACAAATCCAGGTTGAGGCTATTGGGTGTTTTGTCAGGGAAGGGGAGAAAGGAATGGTAGAAAAAGAAGAGAGAGTCCCTGTATCAAAATATTTCTCTGGAGACCCACAATAGAATTATATGTCTCTGTCTGTCTGTCTCTCTCTGTATGCGTGTGTGTGTGTGTGTGCGTGTGGTGATTTATTCACTAGTCATGAGCTACTACTCTTCTCACTTGTGGGTTAGAGCGTACTTTACAACTGTGCCCAGCTAGGCCTCTGAGAAGGACAAGGAAAATGAAAAAGGTACTGTTGCCTAGCTTTCCCTACCGTTAGAAAAGCACAGATGGCTCTGTAAATATGGATGTACAAAGCCTGGGCTTCTCGAATGATAATCCATATGGAACCTGGAAACAGTATTTACACTTGGGGCTAAAGATTAAACAAATTTCCCTTGTGGGGGGAAAAAAATCACACCTTCCATCTCAAATTGCTGACTCTAGTGAAAAATGAGCAAAGTGTGGAATTGCAATTAAGCTCTCCAGATGGCTGTAGTGTTTTTCCTTCTCCTGTTTTTTTTTAATTAGATCAGTATTTCACCCCCCTTGGGGTGGACCTGGTGGAAGCCAAGCATTATATCAACCATTCTATTCCTTAATAATAAAGGCATTTGGGTGAGCATTGGGAGGCAGCTGAAGCATGTTCTAATCTAGGTCCAAGGTTGGCGTGCTTTCTAAAGTAAAATGCCAAATTTTCATTTATTCATTGGGTCATAGGGGTTGGGAAGAGAGGGAAAGGATGTTATCTAGGAGAATGCTGGTAAATGTTTAACAATTGGCTCCCCACAAAAAAGTACTCAGACATACTTTCAAGTTTAATATGAATTGTTAACATTTTCTCCATCATTTTCTTAAGTCTTACCAATCAACAAAACAGTAAATCAAGCCCCTAATCTGTAGCATTTGCAGATTTCTGAGGTGAAAATGTTCACACTGAAAATTTAACTATCAGCTCTTTGGATCTTATTCCAGCAGGATGCAGCACAGCCCTGGCTGTTATCTAGATGATTGCCTTTGAATTTTCAAGACTTTTCCTATCTATATGTGTCACCTTCTAAAAGGCAAAAAACTCTGAAAGGGGTCATACTCTTTGTTAATACTTTATCATGGGGCTCTTAGCCTTTTTTCATATTATGGATTCCTTGGGCTGTCTGGTGAAGCATACAGACCCCTTCTAAAAGTAATGATTTTGAATGTACAAAATAAAATGCACAGGATTACAAAGAGAATCAATTGTATTGAAATAGTTATAAAAATATTTTTAAAACAAGTTCACAGACCCAAGGTTAAAAATCTCTAAGATATCAACAGTTAGATGAAAAATGCTCTAAATTACTAATAATTAGAAAAATGCAAATTAAAGCAACTTTGAGGTTCCACCTCACACTTATCAGATTGGTAACAATGACAAAAAAAGAAATTGATGAAGGCTGGAAGGAGTCCAGGAACACAGACACATGAATAATGCAGCGTCAGCAGAGCTATGAATTGGTTCAGCCATTCTGAAAGCTATTTGGAACCATGTGCAGAAAGTTACCAAAGTGTCCATCCTCTTGGATCCAACTATATACACAGCTATTAGGCCTATATGCCAAAGAAATCAAAGAAAGAGGAAAAGGATCCATGCTTACATAAATATTTAGCGCATCTTTTTCAGTGGTGGCCAAAAGTTAGAAACTAAGAGAGTGTCCTCTTACTGGGTAATCTCTGATCAACGCAAGAATAAATGAAGAGTCTAAAAGAATGAAGGCAAAACATGGCACTTAGCTACTGATAAGGGAGTGACAGATGGAATCAACATGGAAACATACATTTTTGGACATGGCTAATCTGGGAATTTGTTTTACCAAACTATGTATAAAGACTGAGGGATTTGTTCTCTTTCTTTCTTTCCTCCTCTTGGCTTCCATGAAGCAGCCTGATGGTACAATACATATCTCATTGCACCTGGAGCTGGGAAGATTTGAGTTCGAATCTTGCCTTAGATACTTACTGACTCTGACCTAGTCACTTAAATCTCTGTCTGCTTCAGTTTCCTCATCTGTAAAAATGGGAACCATAATAGCACCTACCACCCAGGGTTATTGTGAGGATCAAATGAAATAGTATTTGTGAGGCACTTCGCACAACACACACTTGTTTTTGTTTAAGCATGTCAGTTGTGTCTTGTCTTCTTGTCATTTTGTGTCAGCAACTCCATTTGGGGTTTTCTTGGCAAAGATACTGCAGTGGTTTGCCATTTTCTTCTCTAGCTCATTTTACAGATGAGGAAACTGAGGCAAACAGGGTTAAGTGACTTACCTAGGGTCGCACAGCTAGTAAGTATCTGAGATGGGATTTGAACTCAGGAAGACAAATCTTCCTGACTCTAGGCCTGGCACTCTATCCATTATGCTGCCTATAGCACACATAGTAGGTGCACAATAAACGCTTGTTTCCTTCCTTGTTAATGGGGTAGTAGCAGCATGGTCAGATTAATTTTTAAAACATTATCAAAACAAATCTCCTCCCTCATGACAGAGAGTTAGAAGACTACTAAAATAGACTATAGTCTACACTAGGGCTGTCCAACCTTAGGTCTTTATTGAAACAATAGACAATATATTTTGATTTGCCATTTCTGTGAGAGCTCTGCAGTAGCCCAGCTTCATTTACTAAAGCATTTATGCAAATTTCTATGCTTGTAGGCGGGCTGCATAAATCGCACTATGGGCTGCATCTTGGACAGCTCTGGTCTACACCATCAGAAGCATTCTCTGTATTGAATGTTTCTGCTTAATTGTATTTCTTTGAGGCAACTGGTGGTCCAGTGGATAGAGCCCTGGGCCTATAGTTAAGAAGGCCTGAGCTCAAATCCAGCCTCTGACACTTACTAGCTGTGTGACCCTGGACAAGTTGCCTAACCCTGTTTACCTCAGTTTCCTCATCTGTAAATGAGCTGGAGAAGGAAATGGCAAACCACTGAAGCATCTCTGCCAAGGAAATCCTAAATGGGGTCACGAAGAGTCAGACATGACTGATAATGACTGAACAACAACAAAACGGAATAGTAACATCGCCTACCTTGCAAGATCATTGCAAGGATCAAACGAGATAATAGGCTGGCACATAATAAGTACTCATGCTCATTCCCTTCACCTTCCTGCTTCATCCATATCAAAGGGGATTAGGAAATGATGATGAGGTAAAGACAAAGGGCACAATGAAATATAGTTTTAAACAAGACTAAAAAGAGCCCCTTTGTGGGATTAGGAGCAAAGCAATTCAAGGCAAGGCCATGCAGCAAGCATCTATTAAGCACATACTGTATGCCAGGCACTGTTCTAGGAACTATAGCCAAAAATTAAAATTGTGCTCTCAGGGAGTGGATATTCCACCGAAGGGAAGCAGCCCAGATAATTAAATACAAAACAATCCTTAATTTAATTTGTTGCAGTGGAGAACACTAGACAGGATCAGGAAAGCAGAGGAGTGGGCGGAGGCATGGTGTAGCAAAGGCAGAGCCAACATACCACTTGGCTGGACGACAGAGGAGAAATAATACAAATTTAGTCTAGGAAGAGAAGTTGGGAGCAGATTCACAAGGGCTTTAATAGCCAGACAGAGGAGTCTGTGCAAGAGAGGAGAAAAGATGAGAGTAGCTTCGGGAGGGGCTATGGGAAAAATAAACCACCTACTTCACAATTTTACCTAATATTGGTCCTGGTGCCTCCCACATACCTAATCCCACAAAGGCATTAATTTAATACTGAGGTGTTAGCTGAACTCTGGGGTTCTTTTTTTCTTGTTTAAAAATATATTTTTATTTTTAAGATAAAAACTGTCTTTACATTATAATCATTACCAGCTCCCATTCCATATTGACAAAGAAGAGAAGGGGAAGGGAATGAGCCAGGTCCCCAGCCACAGTCACTGGGCCACTGACAATCACTTGGCCCACTGTGTTGGGTAGTACTACAAAGTCAGACAAGATGACCAAAACTGCAACAGATGGTCTTTTATAACTCTTAAAAAACCTCACAAAACTCTGGGTAACCCCCACCCCCTCTGTCATTGCAGCAAGAAGATAAAGAAAACCTCTCTTAGCTTTGAAGTATACAAAGCCTCCGCTGGCAGATATCGAAGGGCCTTCACCTGGGGATGCTTGATCTACCAACACCTGCCAAGACAGAATGTAGCAAACCATGGCCAACAAGTTCAGCCAAACAACTTGGGATGTCGCCGCAAGAGAGCATGCTCAGAAATGTGTGCACCGTTGAAGACCCTGTTCACCACTTTTGCCACAGCGCAACATTCAAACGGCTTTTCTTTCTTTTTAAAAATCTTATTTATTATTGATATTTCACTTTCATATCACCTTCATTTCTAAAAAAAGCCTCCCTCCTTCCCTTACAAGAGATTTTATTCTTAAAAGAAAGGGAAAGTTGCTCATAGAATCCAATTAGCACATCTGTCATTTCTGATGATTATTCCACATCCACAATCCCTTTGTCAAAGATGGAGGTACATTTTCTCAAATCTTCTCTTTTCTTTTTGTTTTTTATTAGCTATGGGTATTTAGGTTTCTTTTTTTATTTAATAATTTTAGTTTTTAGCATTGATTTCCACAAGATTTTGAATTACAATTTTTCTCCCCATTTCTTCCCTCGCCTTCACTCCAAGATGGCGTATATTCTGATTGCTCCATTCCCTAGTCAGCCCTCCCTTCTGTCACCCCACTCCCCCCATCCCCTTTTCCCTTACTTTCTTGTAGGGCAAGATAGATTTCTATGCCCCATTGCCTGTATATCTTATTTCCCAGTTGTATGTAAAAGCAACTTTTTTTTTGAACATCTGCTTTTAAAACTTTGAGTTCCAAATTCTCTCCC
>JAQQSZ010008875.1:0-12922 GCA_028646595.1 Phalanger gymnotis
AGATTCTTTCAATTTCTATTTTATGATCTGGCTCTAGAATCTCATGGCAGTTCTCCTTGATAATTTCTTGAAAGATGGTATCTAGGCTCTTTTTTTTGATCATGGCTTTCAGGTAGTCCAATAATTTTTAAATTATCTCTCCTGGATCTATTTTCCAGGTCAGTGGTTTTTCCAGCGAGATATTGCACATTGTCTTCCATTTTTTCATTCCTTTGGTTCTGTTTTATAATATCTTTATTTCTCATCAAGTCACTAGCTTCCACTTGCTCCAGTCTCATTTTTAAGGTGGTATTTTCTTCAGTGGTCTTTTGGACCTCCTTTTCCATTTGGCTAATTCTGCCTTTCAAGGCATTCTTCTCCTCGTTGGCTTTTTGAAGCTCTTTTGCCATTTGAGTTAGTCTATTTTTTGAAGTGTTGTTTTCTTCAGTATTTTTTTGCGTCTCCTTTAGCAAGTTCTTTCTGAATATGTCTCTTTAGTCCTTCTCAGATATGACAGTTAACTGAGTCTCTCAGAAAAGAATTGTTCTTAATCCTCTCAGTCCCTCACAGGGTCTATTTCCAGGCAAGACCAGTAAGAGTCAGCAGATGACAGTTAAATTGCCATTCCCCTCAAGATTATAGTCTGTCTTAGAGCTATAGAAACAGCCTACTTAGTCTTGGGGAGGGAGTGGAGGGCGTGATTGAGAATAGGATTACATGTCCATGTGTTTATAATGACTGTACAGATAGAATATAAACTCCTTGAGGGCAGCAACTTTTTCGTTTTTGGTTTTGTATCCCCAGCACTTAGTTCAGTGCCTGATCCTTAGTAGGTACTTAATAAGAACATACTGATTCACTATTCCTGCTCATCACAATCTACCTTTTACTATGTTAATGTATATGCCAGGTCCCCTATCAACACCATAAACTCCTTGAGGGCCAGGAGCAACGTGCCCCACTTTCGTGAGCTGTATCATCTTTTATTGTCGATCTCACTAGATATGGCTTTAATTTTCATGCCTTCCATATGGGAACTTTCTCCCTTTCCAGATGCAGAACACCATCACCTTTCTGTATCTTAGTAGAGAGTTTCATGAATTGCCATGACGATAAACAACTTATCTCCTGGTGCCTGAACTGCGGATCATGAGATTCTCACCATTTAGTTGAGGCTATTTCTCAGGTATCCAGCATAACTTCTATTACTGAGCATTTTCCTGCTTAGTAAGACAGATCTGCCCCAGCTTACATGTTGCTAGCCTGGCCTTCAAGAACCCAGGAGCACACTGAGTTTGGTTCCCAGGGTTCTTTAACACACTCTGGTATGAAATATCATAAAATACCCATTTCTAACCTTTATTTTTTTCCCTTTTACTAAAATTTAAAATCCACTGTTTTCTTCGAGATATTGTAGTTATACATTCTAACTTTTATTAATTCATATGAAGATGATTGTGTGTATTCATATATTATAGGACAAAAAAAATACAATTATGCTTTTAATACATTGCATAGACACTGACCCAAAAACTGGATTTTAAAATTTCTTTCCATCTGATAAAGCTCTTCTTTTGCATTTCATTAGCTGGGGTACATTGTTTATTGTACAATAACTGAAAGATAGTAATTTTGTCCCCTGGGTAAATATTTATATATAATAATGCAATAGAATTTCCAGCCTTAAATAGTGGTTTGTATGTTATAATATGCTTTGTCCAAATATTCTAAGCTTTATATTCTAGCCTGGAGAAACAGATTTTTCATTTTTATTATCCTCTCTGTCACTTGGGATAGGAAGATGTGAAATCACATTTTAAACCTACAATGTGTTCCATACTGGCAAGGTAAGTTCGGTAATTGGGTTAATATATGAATATGAATTTCCTCATCTCTGCTCTCTCACTTCCTATTGTAATAATGTTTTGATCCTCACTTTTTGCATGGATTTGCTTGCATTTGGTTCATTTTCCATTGTGTTTTTTAACTAACATTATATCTGCTTATATATCTTGATCAAACCATATTTGTATGTATATATATAAAGTTTTTATTTTTTAAAATTCATACACATTATATACACACAAATACGTATTACATATGTGCTGCTATAGCCCAAACAAAATAATCACTTGGGAGTCTATTACAGTAAAGGAATGTTTCCTCCTTATTATTTTTGTTTTACATATTGAAGAAATTATATTGTTATAAAAAAAACTCAGAGTAGGAAAGAAAAATCCCCAGTCTATCTTGTGAAATGCAATTCTCTGCTTGTATTTATTTTGGTGTGGAACTGAGAGATGATAAATAAGCAGATCCTCTCAGCCAAGGTGTTTTCATTGCTTACTCTAATTTTGACTTTCTCCAGGCATATAACTAAGGCCTCAACTCATGTATGGTCAATTCCCATGGCCACTCCTGACTAATTTCCATTTAACTAGATGTTTTCCTTAGTCTCCACCTAGAAAACAAAACAACAAAACAAAACCTACCCCAATGTGTCTGAGATCTTAATAATTCACCATCATATTATGTAAAAGCATAGCTCATCCTAAAATCCTTAGAATTTTAGCATGTAAATATATAACATATAAAAACTTGAAGTTAAAACAAATGAAGGGTGAGTAATGAATTACAAATGAATTCTTTGCCCTACACGTTAATTCCTTCAAATAGCAAGCACTTCTAGTGAACTTTAAATATTTTTCTTTTTATAGAATTTAAATGTATATACAACTTTCCAGAATCATATCATTCACATATGCCAAAGTACAACTGCATTGCCTTAATGTTTGCCAAAACAAATGTATAAAATAAATTTATTTTAGATATAATTTATATGAATGATTTTCTCAATAGGAAAATAAGATTAATCACATTTAGAAATAAAGTCCTTTCACTAATAATGGTGATAATAACTGTTATTTTCATAGCATATTAATCCTTACAAAGAGTTATTTCATTTGAATTTCACAACAGCTCTGTAAGGTAAGGATTGTAAGTCCTTTAGATGTTATTTCCCCCACTATATTGATACAAATCATCCCTTCACTAGAAAATAGCTATTATGTTTGTCTTTTTCTGCCATACTTTTGTGTGTAAGTGCTTATGAAGTCTTAAATTAAAGGAAGAGTTTATTCACAATTCATATTACTTTAAAGGAAAGTGCCAAAATAGAAAACAGTAGTAGAAAACCTTTGGAGTGGAAAGGGTTAGGGGAAGAATTATGGAGGAGATATAGGAAAAGTGAGGATCTAGACCAAAAATAAGTTGATCAAAAGGTTAAAGGAACTCTTGGCCCTCCATCCTACACCTTGTTCACTAGCCAATAGCAAATACATAGAAGGAGCAAGGACTGGGAGATCCCTCAAAGAAGAACATAAATAGTGAAGAAGTGCCACCTGTATGTAAATATAGATCATCACATTAATGCTGGAGAGGATGTGGGAAAATTGGAACATTAGTACATTGTTGGTGGAGTTGTGAACAGATCCAGCCATTTTGGAGAGCAATGTAGAACTATGCCCAAAAGGCTATAAAAATGCGCATACCCTTTAACCCAGCAATACCACTCCTAAGGATGTATCCCAAAGAGATCACACAAGTGGGAAAGGGACCTGTATGTACAAAAATATTTATAGCTGCTCTTTGTGTGATGGCAAAGAATTGGAAATGAAGGAGATGCCCATCAATTGGGGAATGGCTGAACAAGCTATGGTATATGAAGGTAATGGAATACTATTGTGCTATAAGAAATGGGGAACATACAGACTTCATAATAACCTGCAAAGAACTACATGATCTGATGCTGAGTGAAAGGAGCAGAACCAGGAGAACGTTATACACAACCACAGACATACTGATTCTGTGGTGACTAACTTTGATAGACTTGGCTCTCCTCAGCAATACAAGGCTCAAAGACAGCTCCAAAGGACTCAGGATGGAAAGAGCTATCTATGCTCAGAGAAAGAACTGTGGAGTCTGAATGCAGACTGAGGCAAACTATTGGCTCTCTTTTTTTTCCCTCTTTTTTTTTGGTTTTGTTTCTTCTCTCTCATGACTCATTCCATTGGTCATAATTCTTCTTTGCAATTTGACTTTTGTGTAAATAAGTTTAATGTGAAGGTTTATGTAGAATCTATATCGGACTGCGTGCTGTCTTGGGGGGAGGGGGAGGTGAGGGGAGGGAAGAAAATTTGAGACTCAAGAACATGTAAAACTAAGTGTTGTAAACTAAAAATAAAAATCTAATTTTAAAAAGAAAAAATATATAGATCATCATAGTAGTCAATAGAATTATTTTTGGCATGAGCTCATTATAAAGAAATGCCCTTTTATGTTGGCATAGCAGTGTAAAGATATATGTAAACATGAATCAGGTATAACAACTTTTCAGTCACAAGAACTGGTACTGTAAACCCTTGATAAATCAACAGAGTTCCTGACTGCCATCCCAGTTCCTTCAGAACTGAGGTCTTCGCCTGCTTTCAGACCCAAGTGCCAAAGTTCCAACCTGACACAGTCACTCTGATAGGTTTCCTATCACCTGATACCAAACCTATACATCTACACAAACAAAATTAATGCATGTAAGATGAGAAGAAAAACAGCCCACTGGGGAAAAAAAAAAGATTTTGTATCAGATTTCTCAGACAAAAGTTTGGTATGCAAGATATATAGAAATATATATAAGAACGCATAACAAATATACAGAGTGTTCATAAAGTCTGGACACAGGCAATTGATGGCAATGTGGAGTTATTATGTGGTTATTACATCGAGTTCACGTGAATCTTGCAAAGCGCATCAACTTTTGCATCACAAATGAATTGAAGATGTTAATATTTCATTTAAATAAAATGTTGTTGAAAATTTCGTTCATTTCATTTCTTGAAAATATGCATTTTTGCCTATGTGTCCAGACTTTAGGAACACCCTATATAAGAACACAATCTACTTGCCAATAAATAATTGGTCAAAGAATATAAACAAACAGTTCTCAAAAGAATTGCAAACTATTAACAATCATATGAAAGAATTCTCCAAATCACTGATAAGAGCAATGCAAATCAGCATAATGCTAAGGTTCTACCTCACACTCAGAAAACCAGCGGATGACAAAACATGGAAATAGTTTTGGAAAAGTTGTGAAAAAAAAAAGTACAACAATAAATTGTTGTTACAGTTGGTACAGTCCTTTTGGAAAGCACTTTAAAATTAGAAAAAGAGGGACTAAAATATCTTTTGACCCTGAGATTTCAGAGTTCAAAAGCAACCATGTTCTCCCCTTTGTATGCGGAGTCAGAAGGACTCAAGGGGAATTTGGGGGGGGGGCTACTTTTGTGGGCTTCCTTGATTCCTTTCCTTGTTAATTACATTAATTACATTATTTCTTATGCTAAATTTGTGAGTCTCAATTGCTAGGTATATATCCCCAAGGAAGGAGGTCACTGACAAAAAAGAAAGGCTCCATAGATACTAGAGCATTTATAGCAGCACTTTTTGCAGTAGCAAAGAATTGGAAATATGAGGAAAGCTCATTGTAAAACATAAGGCACTATATAATCACGAACTTAAAAAACATTATTAAATGTGCGTATTAAAAATGCACCTGTGAAGTAACTGGTAAATTACAGCAAAGTATTATGTGATATGGATCACATAGTACATAATAAGGGGCTACTTTTGCGACACTTCAGAGCTCCCTAAATACGATTTATAATTTAGAGTTTAATCAGACAACCCACACTGGAAAATCCAAGTAGACAAAGAAAGCATATTACTCTGTAGGTATATTTATGGAAGGAGGAAGATCAAAGAAAGGATAAGACTATTTACTGTTTGGAGTGGATGGGATGAGGAGAGCTGACAGCAGATGAACAGGAGAGCAGCTCAATTGTGATCTTACATCTCTTTTCTCTTTTCATTTTCTGTTCACGTCTTTAAATTTTTTTAAGTTGGTTTGAGTACCCTGTGCATACCATGTCAGTATTTTCAAACTACTCCTATTTTTACTTCTCACCAAAACTGTCTATCCATGTTATCTGTTCAAGATGTACATATTAACGAACTGGCTATATGGATGGCCCATGTAACTGTATATTGTAGTTTTCTTCATTTATTTGATTTTTTCCAGTTAAAACTCAAAATGATCAGTCTGCCAAGGAAAGCTAAGGACAACCAAAAGGGTGTATGTGTATCTGTCTGTCTGTGGCTGCAAGCCTGCGTCTGTCTATGTCTATCAAGTTTTCCTACCAAACATGAAGTGTGAAAAAGTTCCTCGATCAATACGATGGAACTATAGAGCCACTGAAACCAAATCAGGAATTTCTGGTGATTGGCAGAAAAGATTATATGCCTCTGGAGTCTATAATAGTTTTTGGAAGAATAAGACCGGTACCAGCTGGATTCTAGTCCTCTTTTCTTCAGACCGGGTGCAGCCCCACATCCTGACCTCCACCTCTAGTTCTGTCCATTCTTTAATTTTCTGGTGGAGCTGAATTAGTATATATCACTTTCTTTAGGTTTGGGAAAGGGGCAGCACCTATATTCCAAATTGAGTCTTTTCAACCTTGGGTTTCTCTATCCTAAGGACTGCTCAAGGCAGAAGAGAAACAGAGTACCTCCCCTTATAGCTCTTCTTCTACAGATGGCTGGGCAAAGTCGAGGTCCATTGTACATTGCAACCAGATACCAAGGGAAGAGGTGAGGGTGCACCAGCAGAGATTTTAACTGGAAGGAAATCCTTGAGTGAATCCCAAAGCAGAAGCCTATGAGTTGGTTTATGCACCCTCCCAGAGAATTGAGCCTGGTGGGTGGAGGGTGCTGAGTGAGCATATTAAAGATTAGCATTCTCTATTCTTAATTCAGAAAGCTGTTACCTTGTGAACATCTTGCTTTCTTGTCTTGTGGAGCTAACTGTAATTATTGTACCTGTAGCACAAAATTCCTCTTGGCTTTTTGTTTTTTTTGGAGAGTTGGTGAAACTGGAGAAAGGGTATAGTTGGTCACATGACCTGGAGGGAAAAATGAATACTTCCGAAAGCCAAAGGGAAGCAGGGTGTCTAAAGTAAGCAAATAATCCATAGTAAATAAGCTATTCGGCTTTTTCTCCAAGGAAATGTAAGGAAAGATGATTACTAGCTCTTTCCCCACCCCATTAGGTTCAGCAGTACAGATTTCATCTAGGACATAGCACTTAAATCATCCTCACCACAGAGGCATAGGTCTTATCATAGTTATTCCTCTAATATGTCTGCCCTCCATGGCTTCACAATCACATCTTTGCCTCTGATGGACTCTTGCTTTATTTGGTGTTCTGGTCCTTCCGAGGTCAGGTTCGTAAAAGCTACTAGAACCTAGTGATTCATGAATATGCCACTGCCTACAGGCATCATCTCAGATCCTGTCCATAGCTAAGTCAAGGTGGGGTTGGGGGAGGGGGAAAGGAAAAGAGGAGAGGAGAGGAGAGGAGAGGAGAGGAGAGGAGAGGAGAGGAGAGGAGAGGAGAGGAGAGGAGAGGAGAGATGTGGACAAGTCTCCTGTAGGCAGTGGAACTTAAGCTGAATCTTGAAAGGAGCTAAGATTCCCAAGAGTCAGAGATGATGAAGGAGAACATCCCAGGTGGGGAGAACAGCTTATGTGAAATCACAAAAGTGGAAACAGAAATGTTATATGTAAATAGGCCATTTAGTAGCAAGTAGGCCAGTTCAACTGGAACATAGTATTTGAAAGGGAATAATGTAAACTCAGTATAGAAATTAGACTGAAGGGCAACTAGGTGGTACAGTGGGTAGAGCATGAGCCCTAAAGTCAGGAGGATCTGAGTTCAAATCCAATCTCAGACATTTACTAGCCGTGTGACCCTGATTCCTAAAAGAAAGGAAGGAAGGAAGGAAGGAAGGAAGGAAGGAAGGAAGGAAGGAAGGAAGGAAGGAAGGAAGGAAGGAAGGAAGGAAGGAAGGAAGGAAGGAAGGAAGAAATATTGGAACCTGATTATGAAGGGCTTTAAATGACCAATAAAGGAGTTTGTATTTTATCCTAGAGACCGTGGGGAGCCATTAGAGCTTTTTGAGCCGGGTTATTACATGATCACACGCATTCTTTAAGAACATCAATTTTGCAACTGTGTGGTAGATGGGTAGATTAGATTGGGGAGGGTAGAAAATGGAGACAGGAAGGCAAATTTAAAACCCTTCTAGATCTTACCTTTCCTACTAGCTATTGTCTTGTATATCTCCTTCCTTTATCAGATAAATTCCTTGAAAAAAGTCATCTATATTCAATGCCCCCACTTCCTTTCCTCTTACTCTCTTCTAAACACTCAGTAATCACTCAACTATAACTGCTCTCTCCCATGTTACCCGTGACCTCCTAATTGACAAATCTGACCATCTTTTCTCAGTCTTTGACTTCTTGACAGCTTCTCTACAACTTTTGACATCATTAACCATCTTCATTTCTTGACTGCTCAATTCTAGGGTTCCACACCACTGCTCTTCCTTATTTTTTCTTCCTGTGTGTTTGTCTGCTCCTTGTCAGTTTCCTGTGCTGGATCATCATCATGTCTCTGTCCTGGCCCTTCTCTCTTTCCTCTATGCTCTCTCACTTGACGATCTCATTGGCTCCCATGAGTTCAATTTCATTTTCATGCAGATGAAACCTTGATAGGTAAATCAATCACTCAGCCAGCATTTATTAAGAACTATGTGCATACACTGTGCTAAGCACTGGAGATACAAAGAAAGCCCTATACATATATGTGTGTACATATGTATATGTATATGTATACATATGTACATATGTATATGTATATAATGTGGTCAAGGAACCCTTAAGGAGCTCATGGTTGAATGACGGAGGAAACATGCAACTATATACATACAAGATATATACAGGGTAGACTAGAAATAATCTCAGTGGGAAGGAATTAGAAGTTGGGAGTAGGGAAGGTAGAGGAATGTACCAGGAAAGGCCTTTTGCAAAAGGTGAGTCTCAAAGGAAGCCTCAAAGGAAGTCTCAAAGGTGAATTGAGTCTCAAAGGAAGCCAGAAAGCAGAGGTGAGGAAAGACAGCATTCCCCAAAGAAGGATGGCTAATGAAATGGAATGGAGTTGAGAGGTAGATGATGATGTTCAAAGCATAGCCAACAAAAAAACTAAAAGGTCCCACAGTGTTGGATCACACAGTATGTGGAAGGGAACAAAGTGTAAGTAAACTGGAAAGGTAGGACAAGGCCAGGTTGTGAAAGGCTTTAAAAGTCCAACAGAGAATTTCATATTTGATCTTAGGGGGAGGTAATCAACTGGAGTTGATTGAGTAGGACAGTGACACAATCATACCTATGCTTCAGGAAGGTCACTTTGACAACTGAAAGAGACAATGGGCTGGAGTAGTGAGATGCTTGAAGCAGGGAGACCAAAAACCAGACTATTGCAATAATTCAGTTGTAAGGTAATGTGGGCCTGGACCAGGGTGGCTAGTTTGTCAGAGGAGAGAATGAAACTTAGATGAAAAAATGGCATAAAGGTGGAAATGATAGGATTGGCAACAGCCTACGTCTCTCCTGAGCTCCAGTCCCACATCACAAACTGCCTTTTGGACGTTGTAAATTGGATGTCCCATAGGCAACTCAAACTTAACAAGTCTAAAGCAGAACTTAATGACTTTCCCTAGAACTAACCTGTCTTCTGAGTTTCCCTGTTACTCTAAAGGACACCACCATGCTTCTAGTCACCAAGGCTCAGTGTCATCTCCAGTGCCTAACTTCCACCCCCATATAGCCAGTCAATTGCTAAATCTTGTTTTTATTTCCACAACATCTCACATCTGTCCCCTTCTTTCCACTTACTAAGCCTAGATCAGGATTTCATCACCTCTCAACTAAATTATTTCAATAGTTCCCTAATTGGTCTCCCTCCCTCAGGTCTCTCCAAAGCCTCATCCTTCCTCTACACAGCTGTCAAAACTGTTTTTTTCCTAAAGCACAGGTCTGACCATGCTGTTCCCTTGACCCCTTCATTCAGTAAACTGCTGTGGATCCCAGTTACCTTCTACAAGAAAACTTTTGTGATGCCCTTTCAGATAGATGGCATAGTACACAGAATACCTGATTTGGAATTAGGAGGCCCAGAATTCAAATCTTGCCTCAGATACCTACCAGCTATGTAACCCTGAGCATGTCACTTAACCTCTCTCTGCCTCTCTGCCTCATGTTTCCTCATCTGTAAAACCTTACAAAGTTGTTGTGAGGATAAAGTAAGATAATTGATAGAAAGCATTTTGCAAACTTTAAAGTAAATGTGTAAATGCTTACACTATTAGCTATCCCACCCCAACAGTTAGTTTCCTCCCACCACACACTACCTTGTATTGATTTTGTTTTTATTATCTCTATTAGATTATGAGCTCTTTGAGGGCAGGGACTATCTTTTGACTTTTTTTGTATCACCAGTGCTTATCTCAGTTCCTGACACACAATGAGTGCATAATAAATGTTTATTGACTGACTGACTATAGTAATTTATATGGGTACACACTGTATCTCCTGTTTGAATATAAATTCCTTAGGCTCAAGGACTGTTTCATTTTTTTTTGTATCTACAAAGATTAATATATCAATCAATGATTAATAAACATCTTTTAAGCACCCACTGTGTACCAGGGATATGGATTCAGAGACATCATGAGTGAATTAGAAAAAAAACATTAAGTATCAGTATAGTATGTGATAGGCATTATGCTATCTGCTAGGATATACATACAAAAGCAACTGATAAATCAATAACCATTTTTACATGCCTACCACTGTGCTAAGTGCTGAGGATACAAAAGCAAAAAGAAGTCCCTGCCCTCGAGGAGCTTACAATCTAATGGGAGAGACAACATGCAAACAAATGTATACAAAGCAAACTATAGAGAAGAAATAGCAAATAATAGAGAGAAAGCACTTGTTAAGAGAGGTTGGGGAAGTCATCAAGAAGGGATTTTAATTGGGACTTAAAGGAAGCCAAAAAAAAAAGTAGTAAGTGAAGATGAGGAAGGAAAACATTCCAGGCATAGGGGCAGCCAGAGAAAATGCCTGGAGCCAAAAGATAGAGAGTCTTGCTCCTGGAACAGCCAAGAGGCCAGTGTCACTGGATCAAAAAGTATGTCACAAGAAGTAAGGCATAAGAAGACCAGAAAAAGAGAAGGGTAGGTTATGAAGGACTTTGAAGGCCAAAGAGGATTTTGTATTTGATCATGGAAGCATAAAGAGCAACTGGAGTTTGTTGAGTATGATGAATTATATGGTTGAACCTATGCCTTAGGAAAATCATTTTAATAACTGGATAGAAGATAGAGTGGGAAAAAAAAATGATGTGGGCAGACTCACCAGCAGGCTGTGGAAATAGTGCTGACATGAAGTGATGAAGGTCTGTGCCAGAGTGGTAGCAGTGTGAAAGAAGAGAAGGGGACGTATTTGAAAGATGTTGCAAAGGTGAAATGGATAGGCCTTGACAACAGATTGGATATGGAGGATTTCACTATCACTAAGAGATAGTGAAAAGTCAGGTGATGCCTAGGATGCAGTCCTGAGAGACTTGGAGAATGGCATTACCCTCTATGGTAACAAGGAAGATAGGAAAAAGGTAGGGTTAGGGAGAAAGATAATGAATTCTGTTTTAGACATCCTGAGTTTAAGATGTCTACTGAACATCCATTTTGAGATGTCTGAATGGCAGTTGGAGATGCAAGATTGGAAGTTAGCAGAGAGCTTAGGGCAGAATAGGTCTTGGGGGTGGAAGATACCAATCAGCTTCCCTCTTCCACCCAGCAACTCTAAGTTATCTTCACTCAAAAGCCTCCTGTGTTTCTATATGCATACTATTTTCTAGCTCAGCCTGTCCTGAGTCAATCTTTCTGGCTCTGAAGTCAGCTAGAACTTTTTTCATTATAACATAGTATAAGCCTCTCTATCACACATAGACAGAATGGCTCCCCAAAGTTCACAGGTTAAATTGGAACCAGGCAAAAAATATACACAAACTACATATAACCCACCAGGAAGGGAAAATCCAAGCATGGTCTAAGGACTAGGCCCTTATCCACTAATACCCTGTTACATACATAAAATACTTTGCAAATTTAAAATTATATTTAAGTGTCAATTATTATAGGACAATCATTCATGTGAAAAAGATCTGGAAGTTTTGGTAGATTACATACTCAACGTAAGTCAACAGGGTAATATGGCAGCCTAAAATGCTAGAACTATTATACTGCCTTAAGAGAGAAATGTGTCTTTCTCTAATAAAGGTCTCATTTGCAAGATATATGAGGAATTGATTCCAATTTCTAAGAATTCCCCAATTGAGAAATGGTCAAAGGATTTGAATTGTTAGTTGTCAAGAAATCAATCCATCTATAGCCATATGAAAAAATGCTCCAAATTACTAGTAATTAGAAAAATGCAAATTAAGGCAACTCTGAACTTCTAACTCACATTGGCAAAATCGAAGAAAAAAAGGGGAAATAAATATTGGAATGGCCATGGGGAGAGGCACATTTAAGTACTAAAGGTAAAGCTGTAAATTGTTCCAAACATTCCAAAAAAAAATTTGGAACTATGAACAAAAACAGTATTAAATTGGACATACACTTTGACCCATCAATACCACTGCTAGGCCTAACCCCCCCAAAGAAATCAAAGAAAGAAAAAAAGGCACTATATATACAAAAATATTTATGGCACTCTTGTTTTTAACCCCCCAAAGAAATCAAAGAAAGAAAAAAAGGCACTATGTGTACAAAAATATTTATGGCACTGTGTTGTTAAGCAAAATTGTCTCATTACCATGGCTTTTGTTTCTTTTGAGTGGAAGTACTTTCAGCTGTTAAGTGCTAAGCCCCAGGCCCAGGGCCCTGTCAGGTGTGAAACCTGTGTGGGTGTGGATTGGTGACTT